>JAJOOR010004454.1:0-66769 GCA_036250505.1 Solanum acaule
GTACGCTCGAGCAATCAAAAAGGAGCAACAAGCAATTAGCATATGGTGCAGAGGAGGATCAGTCAAAGTATGTGAGCACAAAACCCGGGCTGAAGCAACGGAGAGCATCCCTGTCTGTCACAATGCAGTTATCAATTGTCAATCTGGTCCAATTATGAAAAGGGCGGCAGAATCATTGAGATGAATGTACAAGCACAAAATTGCTATTGCTGATCTTGAATCTTTAGAGAGACTAATTCACTGTCTTGCTGTTGGCCTCTTGACCTTGAGCTCTTTGGAAGCCATCTTTGAGACCATTCAGGTAACCTGGAAAATGACACAGATTGAAACATAAACTTAAGAGAAAAAACACCAAGGTGATTTGAGTAATAAGAAGTGGGAAACAACTGTGCATTTTCGTCACTTCAGAGAAATGTATTAAGGCCATACAGTAGGGACAATTTATGCTTTCGAAAATAGCTTCCTAGTGATGCCCTTTCTTTTTTAGTTTGTCCCAAAAATAATGGTACTTTTTTTAAGCAAAGAAACAATTTACTATAAAATTTAAACTTCTCATTATATAATGACATGACTTATAGTCACATGGATATCGATGACTTGTTTTAGACATGTTTCAAAAATGTTTTATTAAGAGTTACATAATTAATGTATTTGTACATTCAGCTTTCAATTCACTGTACCTTAGTTCGCTGAGCGTTGGGATAAGTCACAGTTAGTTACAACTAGCTGTCATCTCAGCTAGTTAGTTTTTGATATTAGTAAAGATTAGATGGTTACTAATTCTTTGTATATAATGTTCTTTGATTACAGCAATAGGTTTTGAGATTCCCATTCTATTATTCTCCCTCAGATTGGATTGCTCTCTTCTTCTTTCTCCATTTCAGATTGAGAATAGTAGAATCTCCACTGTAGTTCAGTTGATCTATTCATTCTGTTTGTGAGTTTTACATTTTTCTCTCTTTCTTAAACTCCTACCCAGTCAAAGTGCATCACATAAATTGGGATGGATGGAGTTATGATCATGCAACAAGGACAACTTAACCAACTCTATTAAAATATTGAACAAAGGCTCCTCGACATTAGGAGCAAAGACAAGCAATTTTAAGCTTTCAACAAAGATACAATCTCTTGAAACCAAATGACTACTGATGAAACAAACAAGCATATTGGCATTGGCACTACCCAAGATAAAGAAAAGAAAGGAAAAAGATGGAACCAAACATATGTTACATGTCCCCACCCCCCTCCCCCTCTTTTCTAGGGCTATGGGCAAATAGGGTTAGAACACTCACTGTTGCAAAAAAATTTGAGTAAAAATGAATAGAGACTTACAGATCCAATCTCTCGTAAATTGCTCTACGGACTGAGCTGTTA
Source organism: Solanum acaule (assembly GCA_036250505.1). Classification (NCBI taxonomy): domain Eukaryota; kingdom Viridiplantae; phylum Streptophyta; class Magnoliopsida; order Solanales; family Solanaceae; genus Solanum; species Solanum acaule. The sequence goes on from JAJOOR010004454.1 coordinate 1,375, forward strand.
AGGCCGTATGCTATTGAGTTGAAGAGACCCTAAACAAAGCATAGAAGATTTTTCAAGAAAGAACATTGTCAATATTTTTAGAGTGTCAGAGTTGTTAAAAGGAGAGTAGATCAAAACTAAGCATCAACATAAAGTCAGAGATAAGTTCCTATCAACTGAGAATCCCACCAATTCATAGATACAGACACTTAAACTAAACTAATCAACTTTTTTGAGGATTAAACAATGTAATCAGTTCAGAATATCACCAACTAGTTGAAGTAAACACTTGGCGGCATTGCTCTTGGCATTCTGTGAATAAGCTTGGTGGAAACGTAGGATCCAAGTCATTCTATCCAGACAGGTTTTGATTGTTAACACTAGTTACCAACAGGTCTATACCTGCTTGCAATCTATATGGTAACAACGGAATAAAATACTCATCAAAGAGTGCAAGTTCCCACCACACACCTTCCCCAACCACATCAAAGAGAAGAGAAAAGAGAAGAGAATTCATCTATAGATAAAAGGATTTACCATGAGCTGTGCCATTCCAACATCAAGAACAGAAAGCCAAAAGATCTTATGACCTGGTTCAATAACGTCATGTATACGGTTGATTGTACCGAAAAACCATGATCCAATAAGAATAAGGGGATAGTAACCCCAACGATTTAGTGCCTGCGAGATGGCCAACAGCATAACAGTTGATATAAAGAGGCAAATAGCAAGAAAAGAAAATGAGATGGTGTGCAAACTCCACCCGAAGCCATTCATTTTCTACCCCATACTCTTATAAGTTATTATTCTGATTTACTTTGAGATAGGAGAGGAAGCTCTGCATACCTTCATGTCTGACCGCGGATCTGGTTGGTATGACCTCTCTGACATGCCCACTGCCATCTGGAATATTAGAAGCACCAGCGTACTTGAAATGTCACAAATTATTTTCCAGAACCCAAATCTTCATGAACCAATAAAGGAATGCGTAAATAATTAAGGATAAAGGTAATGACCACATACACGAGTTGCATTGTTTAGCATCCGTATCACTTGAAAATAGGTGACACCGTTAAAAAGAATGGCACCCCAAAGAGGTGCATAAAACGTTATGAAGTGTACCACCTGCAGTGATGAACATAGGAAAGATTAAATTTGATAGAAGTTATGTCAGACTAAAGCAAAATATATCCCAAACAACTCGAATGCAAACATCAATCTAGACCTGATGGTAGGCTAGAAAAAGGGCTTTTGGCTACATTTCATGTCTTCATTCTTACACTTAAATTGTGTTGAGCTAGACTATTAGTATTTTTATTATTTTATACTTATTACATGAGTTTTATTGTGTAGGACTTGATTCTGAGCTAAGAAGCAATTTCAAAGCTAAATCAGACTCTTAGGAGCTTCGAAGTTTGAGTAGAAGTCCAAAAAATCTACCTGCCTTCAAGTTTGGGGTTGAAGGACCAAGTATGCATATGAAGAGTTGAAGAAAAAAAAAGAGAAGCTGAAAATCTAGCCTACCGTGATGCGCCAGTCACATCGCAACAGGTATTTTGAAGGCAGAAGTCTATTTGCACAAGGCTCTAGAAATCCCTCTTGCTGCGTCGCATGGGGTACCGCAGATCGCGACGCGTCAATTCATTTTCTACCCATGTTTTTCCATTTCGATTAGTTACCATTGTGATTCTTGCGCTTTGATTATTGCATTAGTTCGTTGTTATTACTGTTCTTTTTTGTATGTTACGTAATGTTTCCCAGAGCGCTTTTCATTGTTTTTACTGCTTTCATTTTCATTTTCTCTTTTTCAAACTGCTTTGAGATATTTTACTTGAGCCAGGGGTCTATCAGAAACAACCCCTCTATCTCTAAGAGGCGGGGGTTAAGGTTGTGTACATTCTACCCTCCTCATAAACCACTTATGAGATAACACTGCGTATGTTGTTGTTTTTCCACTTCGCCTCATTAAGGGTATTTTGGTCCAGGGTCGTCGGTACACGGTATAAATACATCAAAAACACAGTTTAAAAGGGACTTTCAGACTGACAGGGGATTGAGAGAGCGGCAAAGGCTAGGAAGCACAATGATTCATTTCATTTTTCATCAACAATTGATTATACACAAATTTGGGTTGAAAGTTGGTTGTAATGTTTTCTCGTTTTCATGCCTTTAAGACAATATCTTTCTTTTCATCTATGAAGTAGTTTTCCCTTGGGGTTTAACCATACATGTTGTTTTGAATGTTATCTGTGGATTGGCCTCTTGTTTAATTGCTTGAATTCGTTAATGGAGTTTTGAATCTGATCACGGAATATTCATGTCTTTAAGAGAATATCTTTCTTTTCATCTATAGAGTAGTTTCCCTTAGGATTTTAATTTACCTGGTATTTTGAATGTTATTTGTGGATTGGACTCTTGTTTAATTGCTTGAATTCATTAATGAAGTTTTGAATCGAATTATAAAGCTATTCATTATTTATTTAGTCGAAAGAGGAATATTTTAGTAAATATCTATGCATTATATTGATGGGCCCTTCCCGTACCGTGTGCATAGCGGGAGCTTTAGAGCACCGGGCTGCCCTTTTTTTTTTTACGTAATCAAAAGAGCCTCTTGAATTGTTGATTGAACCAACAAAGGAAAAAATTCATGAGAGGTTTTCCTTGAGGCAAAAATCACTAGTGTTTTCTTGCATATGTTCACAGGCTTTCCATTAATTTAACCCACAAGGATTAAGTTCATACAAAAGAAGAATCTTAGCTACAAGAATAATCTAATCAACCGTTGAATACATGAGAATCAATAAAACCTTAGAAATGAATCTTGAACAAAGTTGGATCCCAAATAACTATCTTGCACATGTCTTGTTAATTGCCCTTACTAATCTCATTGACAGTTAATTGCTATTGCTCAACTCTCAACATTTCCATGATCAATTTTTACAATTCTAGACGGTTACTTGTGGTTTAGAACCATCTCGGTCTAAAGAATTAATGCTCCTGAATCCTGATAGTGTTAAGCCAATTGAATATTGTTTGAACCAACCCCTGGGGATACTATAATTTTTATACTATTTTTGACACATTACGAACTTCATTTTATAGTGTGTTTCAAGCTTGTCAGGACCTATTTTACCAAAATCATAATAGTCTCTTCTCCTTTTCTCCTTCAAAGGAAAAGAACCAAAATAAGAGATAAAATGTAAGAACTCCTTTGCCAATCAACAACCAATTACACTGTGCATTCATTTGACACATCGACTTTATTCATGAAAATGAAAGAACTCCTATATCCATAAACTTTTCAGTATTTCAAAACTTTCACAATTTTTTGGAGAATGTAACAGTAGAACACTATCACCATTTTTGAAGTTATTAAAACTACAGAGATGACAAACAACAGAAATTACCATGAAAAATCACATAGTAAAAGAGCATGAAACTATGATCATTAAATACTTGCCTTTCCTGTGTGTCCTGTTTGTGCCCAACACCAAGTGCCCAGCCGACTTAGATGTTCATGATTATTGGCAATTGATCTTATAACCGTCATTACTCCTGAAGTTCCTGCAAGAAGCATCCGCATATAAACAGAATGAAGAAACAAAAAACCTTCAAGAAGCTGCCAACCAAAACAAATGCATTCAGAAAGAGAGAAAGGAACCACAGTAACCAACTATAGAATCCAATTTGTTTTCTCTAATAAAAAGATACCCCAAACATATAAATGAAACATTGGCTCCAAATCTTCAACATCCGTCTTATGTCTAACAACTGTTCGGTGAAGAGTAAAGGCAATTGTTGTTGTCCACAAGAAAGATGCTAGGCAGAAGAAATGTGTTGTATATCCCTGAGCATAACAGAAGAACCCTTTGGAAGGATCCCTACATGATCAAAAAAAGAACTCACAGTTAATAAATGCTACAGAACCATTTAAAACGAAAATTCACTGGAAGCCTGCAACAAAGGCTTGTAGATGGGAGTGACCATACCCAATTACGCTGAAGAAACTGCAGCACATGTCCTGCGCTCAAAATGACGTACTTATTACTATTATCTTAAAGCAGAAGCAAATGAATTAGAAGAAGGCTGGAAATGTGAGGAACTTAATCCATAGAAAGATAAAACATTATAGCAAAGCCTATGTATGAAAGATTACAAGCCATAATATAAAAAGGAAGCATCTTAGCAATCAATGTTCTTGATAGGCACATACCATTATGATTACCACTTATGCAATTATACTAGATGTATTTTTCTTCCTATTCTTCTATTCTATTGATTGAGTACTTCCCATTAGTCATTTGGTTTGAGTAAGAACCACAACAATCTCCTTTCAAATAATTAACAAAGAATGAACAAATAAACTTAAAGTAGAGTCAATTTAGCAAACTCCAATCTGGTATCTTACCCAATAAAATGCTCAGAGATATAACTACTCTATCCAAGGATATGAGATAATTGATTGATTAATCTTAAGCTGTTGAAGTAACAAATTTGAAACATAGAGTCAATTTCATTTCCATTAAAGCTACTAGCACACAAATTCAAGTTCTATATCATGCCGAAGCTACATCCATTTGATCCAAAAATCAAAACTGAGATCAGATTGAATCAAATCACTGTGGGAGAGAGAACACAAGAATCTGGCAAGGTGCAGTCAAAATCACAATAACGAAGCCTAAATAACCAATATGCATACCAACTTTTTTCTTGTTCTTTCATCTTCTTTTAACTTTTCAAAGTATGTATTTATCTTTTTCTTCTTTTTTAAGTTACAACTAATTTTCGCATTACTTGTCAAATAAAAAGATCCCTAGGTATCAAAGCTTTGAGAAGCCCTAGCAGATGGAACAACTGCTTGTTTAGAGTTATAATCTTAGTAACAGATAGAGTGAACATCATTTCCATCAGAGCTAGTAGCACTAGTTCAACTTCTCATCCTATAGTAGCAAGTCAGCAACATACATTTGATCCAATGATAGAATTACCCACTGTGGGATGACAGACTGTGAGAAATGTGTATCAATCAGACAACCCACAATCCACATGGATATCAACTTCTTCCATATTCTTTCTTCTCTCTTTAAGTTTTCTTCTTCTTTTCTTTTTATATACCTCCAAATACATTTTTTTCATCATCCACGAAGATTTTCCATATTTTGCATCATTAGATACAGGGTTAATTTACTCGCTTAATTGAAAATGCAATAAGTATTTTGACTATATACATGTTTACATTGTTCTTTTTTAGAATTCAGTATTTCCTTCCCAAACATCCTAGCTCACTGATCTACATACATTTTCTGGCCAATAAACGTAAACTAAGTTTCTCAAGAGTTAATGAACATATATAAAACAAAACCCTAATAAGTAGTGAAAAAGTGAAAGTAATTTTTTTTTATAAAGAGAAGTGAAAGTAATTTTACTCACAGATAAAGCGAGGTAGAAGACAAGTTTGAAGGAGAACTTGCGAAGCTCTTTGAAAAGCAAATAACAGAGTACTATAAATCCTGAACCGACGAACGAGAGACTTGATGCTCCGCTGTTCACTGCCGTGAGTACTTGTCGTTCTGCCACCGTCAAATTCCCCATCACTGCTTTTACAGTTGCCATTCTTCAAGCTTCTGATTACACTTAACAATCGCAAATATCCCGTCCAGATTTCTTCTGTTGATTGATAAAACCTTGGGATCGAAGGAAGCATAAAAAGGTTAAAGTTTACTGCTGGCAAGCAATATGAAATCCAGGGGCTTTACCTGGAATATATTATGAGTTATATAAAAACTATATGCTTTGCTAAACAAGCGTCGCTTTGGCCGAGTGGTTAAGGCGTGTGCCTGCTAAGTACATGGGGTTTCCCCGCGAGAGTTCGAATCTCTCAGGCGACGCTATTTCTTTCTTCTTAAGAAAGATTTCTTTTATATATCATCATTTATTTCAAATTAAATAAATCAAGTTTGTACTATGTTTTTATTTCAATTTAAATAAATCAAGTTTGGACTATGTTTTTAAATAAATCAAGTTTGTACTATGTTAATGAGAGAATTACATTAAGGGAGTAGTATACAACTAATGTTCAATTTCGATTTTTTATCAAACTAAAGTTCGATCAATAAATATTACATTTTTTTTAGAATAGTTTTGTGATAGTATACTATACCCTTATTATGAACTTTTGCTTATTTGCTAAGATTGTATTAAAAATGGGGTAGTTTTGATAGATTTTATTTGTGCAACACCTTACAAATTCAATGCTAAAGGTCTGAACCTTTCGTCATAAGCGTATCATCTTGAACCCAGTGATGTCCTACTTGTTCATGTGTGTTAAGGTCTATTTTCAAGTATAGTAAGTGTATCAGATATGATTTAGGGTCATAAGGAACTTCTAATGGATATGGTTTAGGGTCATAAGTTTTTAGCATGAGTTCATGCAAGGATCAACTTCAAACAACCATATCTCTCAGAATATAAAGAGTTAGTTGTCTCATTACTTATCAAATTAAAGGTTTATGAGACTTATTTTCAATGCCACGAATCGTTTGTTAATCTAAATCCAGAGTAAAAAGTTATGATCAATTTTCCCGCGATACTCAGATTTTAGGATCTGAGTTTTACCGATCGAACCTACCGACCGTGAAAGCATCTACGGGCCTTAGATTATGCTCATAAAATTAAATCAAAGACTTAAAATTTTCACCTAAGTTCCACAAAACCATTCCACGGGTCTTAGAATGCACATATTCGATATACAACCCATATATCACCATATATCATGCGTATATCATTTTTTCATATTTCATAAAAAACGTTATTTTAAGTTTCTTTTTCTCATTTTTAACTCCTTCATCAACCTCAACAACTTTCAAGAGCTATGTTCAATCCTACTAAGTCTTGATAAGTATTCTTCATGATTTTATAACATAAATCCTAAAATTTCTACAAGATTCAAACATCAAATCCTCTTCTTATCTCTAGTGATAACAAGAACTCAATTCTAGGGTTCAAACTTGATTTTTGAGCAATTTCATCAAGAGTTCTTCCTTTCAAATCAAGATAAGCATACTCCATATTTTTAAAGTGATTTTAACATGTGATTATGTATCCTAAGCAAGAATCTATCATCAGAACCTAGGAGTTTCACGATAACTCATCTCAAGGTTCAAGAATAGACTTTGTGATTCTCTTTCAACGCTAGGGTTATTCATCTCCAAGCTTCAAGTTCAACAATTCTATCAAAGTTTTTTCTTCTAGGTATGCGAGATTCCATCCATAGATATCCTTTCACCCAATATGTTTCAAAGAACCTTTCATACTTCAGTCATTGAATTCTACAAAATCTAGTGTTCATATGAAAAGCATGAATTACATTAAATCACAGTTCCTCCTTATGGACAATCTATGAATACATCTTTTCCACTCAATTTAGTATATTTATATTAGTATTTTAATAAGCCCTCGTAATATACAAATTCATGCCTTTAAACTTATGTCGATTGAATTGCATAGTCCAATCAAAATATAGAACTCGTCATAATCAGATCAATTTTTAATTCAGTCTTCAAATCCAATAGATGGTTTCATATAAAGTGTTTATCAGTCAGTCTTAAATTTATTTATTTTTTTGGTAAACAAAACTTTTTATTTCAAAACCAAAGTGAATCATTACAAAACTAAATAGGTGCTGACCACCTATTTCTCAAATCTGCTAACCACAGCCATCTATACTTGCCCTACTAAATATATAAAAGAAAAATAACAGACGCTATGTATAGGAAAACAAAACAATCTATCTCGAACCTAATCAACAACTATTATGACCAGTGTCAGCCTATCCCTACGGAATTCCAACTATCAAGGTAAGAGCAACCTTCAATCTTGGACGAGTTTGAGCTCTCACATGAAGATGATAGGCAATTTCTCTTAATAACTTGTCCACTTGAAGCTGGCCCTATTCAAATCTGATTCTATTCCTCTCCCTCCAGAGCAATGCTACCAGTGTGACGAAACAACAACTAACCAACGCACCTTTTCCAGATGTACCTTTAGCTTGACCATTAACCCAAAGTAGTTCATTTTTTCAGCCATCAATACTTCTGGTAAAGCCTATCCAAATCAGTAAACGTGCCCATAAATCATTTGTGATAGTGCAATCAAAAAACAAATGTTCAACAGTCTCCATTGCATTATTACAGAAGCTACACTCAAGAGGGACATGGATACCAATTTTCAGCGGTCTGTCAGCTGTAGCGAGTCTTTGCCAAGCAGCCAGCCAACAAGTGAATTTAAATTTGGGATGAATGATGGGATGCAAAACAATACTCTTTCATGACATCTTTTGGTAAATAGGGAGTAGGCTAATGTACATCTTTTTGATCGAGAATCTACCATTGTGGACCATCAGTGCTAGCCTGCTCTTTAGATCACCTTGCAAGTGTTGTGCATTCAAAATGATTTTCCGAACCTCAACAATCTTTCTCAACACCCAAGTAGCATTCGTTGGGATGGACTTACTTCCACATATTGCCCTTTCATATAATATACCTGCACCCATTTTATCCACAAGCTCTCCTTCTTTTCTGTTACTGCCCACAGTAGCTTAAGAATAACTGCTTGATTCCAAAGTGCCATATTTATTATGTTCTGGCCGCCTACAACTTTAGGATTACATAACTTTGCCCAAGATATTAAGGCCTTCTTGGAATTTAGAGTATTACCTGTCCATAAGTAGGTTCTACAAATACTCTCTATCATCTTCAAAATTCTTTTAGGCAACAGAAAAATTTGTCCCCAATATGTTTGAATGCCAAAAATAACTGATCTAATTAATTGAGTCCTTCCAGCGTAGGACAACAATTTAGCTGACCAACACCGAATTCTTGTAGTTATCTTTTCAACTATTGGGAAGCATTGTGCCACAGTTAGTTTCTTTGAGGATAGTGGAACCCCCAAATATTTAAATGGTAGCTCACCTTCTTTATAGCCAAGCTGACCAAGAATTTCCTGTTTCACCCTAGATTTCACCCTAGTCATATATATACAAATTTTTTTTGTGTTGGCCTGCAGCCCTGAAGCTTTAGAAAATCTTGTGAAAGCATCATGTAGCATCTGAATAGACTTCACCTCAGATTTACAAAAGAGCAACAGGTCATCTGCAAAACAAACATGAGTGATCCCTAACCTTTTACACCTCGGATGATACTGAAAACCAATGCTTTTATCCAGTTGATAGAGTTCCCTTTGGAGATATTCCATAGCAAGCACAAAAAGGTAAGGAAACATAGGGTCCCCTTGTCTTATTCCTTTCTTACCCTCAAAAGGTGTTGTGAGTCCTCTAAACAACAATAATGAGTATGATACTGAAGTAATACAAGCCATCACCCACTTTATGAATAAGTAAGGAAATCCCAACTCTGCCATGATTGATTCTAAGAACCACCATTCAATGGAATCATAAGCTTTATTTAGGTCTACCTTCATAACACATCGAGGAGATCTCTTTCCTAGTGTACCACTTGAGGATTTCATGACTAATCAGTACATTATCAATAATACTTATCCCGTCTATGAAAGCAGATTGTGTAGGACTAACAACATGATCAACCACTAGCTTCATTCTGTTCATTAAGATTTTTGTAATGATCTTATAGATGCGGTGCAACAAGCTATAGGCTTATAGTCTTTTACTTGGGCAGGATTAGGGACTTTAGGGATAAGAGTAACCGCTGTACAACTAAAGGCTTTAAGCATTTTACCCGTATGAAAGAATTCTTGGATAGCTAGAACCACATCTAGTTTTACTATTGTCCTGTTCTTCACAAAAAACTCAATTGGAAATCCATCAATCCCTAGAGAATTATCAGTTGGCATACTCTTGATAGCAAGCATGATCTCCTCTTTAGTTACAGGGACCACTAGCCTACACTTCTGTTCATATGTTAGACAAGGCCCCTCTCTAATGAATGCAACATTAGGATATGGTAGATTTTCAGCTCTTGCTCCCATTAGTTCTAAATAAAATTTAATAAATTCAGCTTCTACCATTTGAGGGTCCTGCACCTTTGTATATGCATTATCATAAACTGAAGTAATGGAGTTTTTGCTCTCTCTGATCTTCACCTGAGCATGAAAAAACTTTGTATTAGCATCTCCACTTTTTATCCAGTTTGCTCTAGATTTTTGCTGCAAGACTAGAGTCTCGACATCACTCCATTTCCTGATTTTTTTCTAGCAATTATTTCTCCTTTTCTATTAGTCTTGGACACAAGGGATTTATAACTAAGCTGCTCTAAGTAATTTCTAACTCTTGTCTTGCTTGTATCAATTTCTGACCATAAGATGCCATGTAGGAATTCAAATTCTTTAATCCTAAATTCACATATTTCAGTGTTTGCCACAATCGTACCATTGTTGTCCCTCGTGTCTGCTTCTGCCAACTCTCGTCAACTAGCCTACCAAAATCTGGATGATTTAACACTATTTTGAACAACCTGAATGGCTTAGGATTTGAATAAGGATGAGGGCACACTTGTATCAGAATAGGGGAATGATCAGAAATACCAGCTCCTAGGTAATCAGCCTCCACACGACCATGAGTTGTCATCTAGGGGAGGTTACCAAATGCCCAATCTATTTTCGAGTAAACTCTACTATTACCATGCTGTTTATTACAAAACATATAATGACACTATGTGGCTTCAGTGCTGTAAGCTCCAACGTGTCTATGCAGTCTTGAAAGTCTTGAGTTTCACCTGGCAACACAGGGGAACCTAACCTATCTCCTAATGATAGAACATTATTAAAGTCTCCCGCTATAATCCAGTACTCTTGAATTAGTCTATCCATCCCAATCAGTTATAACCAAAGTTGAGCTCTGGTAGGACTGTCATTCTTAGCATACACAACTGTGAGTTTACTCCTAAAATTACTAGCATTATCACCTAGAGAACAACGGAAGAATTGCTCACTTAGCTTCTCCACTTGTATTTGAGTTGAATTCCTCCAAAGTAACCAAATTCTGCCATTCCTTCCCAATGGATAGTTGCAGCAATGTTTCCAGTCAGTACCCAATTTATTTATAATGTTTTGAGCCTTGTTCTCTTTTACTCTAGTTTCAATGAGTCCCACCACGTCCACCTTATTATTAATCAGAAAGAGCCTAACCTCTTTCTGTTTGAAGGGTTGATTCAGCACCCCGAATATTCCATGTAACTAATATCATGGTGCGTGAAGACCCATGGGGTCTCCTGTGCTTGTGGATGCTCCATGGCGAGGCTTTGAAAGCTATTAAGGACTAGGATATTCGATCGTATCAAGCAACCAGATGTTGCCTCTGGTTCAGGTTCCTTAGACTCATCCTCATTTTTTGTCTTTTCTATCAATGGAATTGTAGTCTGAACCACCCTATTCTCATCGTTAGTAGCTTGATATTGACTTACTTTCCACACAGGGGGCTTAGGTCTCCTCATGTTCCTTCTTTTACGTCTTTTCTTTTCCTGAAATTCCTCTTCAATTACACCACCATCAGTTTTGTTCCAGCATTGCAAAAGCTCATGTCCAAACTTCATACAGCTGGAGCAGAACTTAGGACGCCAATCATACACCACTGATTGTTGAAATTCCCCATATGGGATTGAGATATCAATGTTGTCTAGCAAAGGTTGAGCCGCATCGACCTCCACCAAAATCCTCGCATAAGAAATCTGTGTCATATCAGATGTAAAATTATTCGTATGGAGAGGTTTTCCAATCGCACTAGTGACCTTACTTAGAGCATCCTTTGACCAGTATCCCACCGATAACCCAGGTAAAGTAACCCATAAAGGAATTGTAGTGATACAATCAATGTTAAATTCAAAGTTCAATTCCCATTTGTAGAACAAATGGTTTATTTTGGAATGTGTATGGACCCTCATGAAGGATATGTTCATATTCTTCTTCAGTATCAAATCGGAACACAAGGTAACCCTCGTCATGGAGCAAAATCTGTGGCATATTGTGCTTTTTCCAGTTAGCTCGGATAAAATTCTCAATGGATTTCATGTATGGAGTATCACCTCTAACAAACCCAATCAATGCAGACTTCCAATAACTTGCAATTTCATTCAAGTCATCTTCTACAATCGTTACACAATTTTTCCCATTTCGCAAGCTCGGAGGTATATATTCAAGTGATTTCCCCCTTTGCGCCTTCATGTTTTCCAATCTCTCAACCTGTTCCAGAGTCATCATCGGCTTCAGATCTGGGCCAGAAGTTTCTACCCCTGAAAATTGTAGCCTCCTAATCGCTGGTTGTGAGTCCATCGTAGTTCCACCATAGGCCTCTATCTGGATCGACTTTTGCAAATCCGAATCAGACTGCAGCTCTTCCTTCTCTTTTTCAATAGATTGAAACCTAGCTGGTAGATAACTACCAAAAGTGATTGTAGACCGTTGTTGATCCCTAATAAACTCAGGCGTAAACAATGATCCATTAGACACCACATTCTTCCCGGAGCTTTGTTGCTTTCCCATGGAAATTCCCTATTTGGTGCACATTAGCAACCCTGCTAAATTGCGCCTAGAGAGTTTTTCCTTCAAAATTCTACATGAATTCCAGTCTTAAATTTTTAATATTATTGAACTAGTCAGTTTATTAGCATAATTTTGTTGGGGAAGTATTACTTAGCATCTGTGAACATAGGATGAAAACTTACTCTTCAGTTAGTCGATGATCATTAGTAGCAACTAAGTCTCAGAATATGTGTCAATGTAGGTTTTAAAGGTTCATTCGTCAAATTAGGCAGGACATCTTAATCATTTTGGACATTAGTTTAGTGGATTTACGTCATCAGTATTCTTACTCTTGACAAGATACAGAGCGTCCTTCTAGTTGAGGTATAAACTGAACTTTATTTAGCTCAAATAGAGTATGTCAATTATTAATATCTCCTACAATTCAGATTTAGATATTGTATAACCTTATATTCAGTTTATTCTATTATATGACCTTGTATTCAGTTTATTTAATAGTATTGAACAATTGCATGTTTATATAGTAGATATTAGATTTCTTTCAGTTTAACATCTCAGATACATCATGCTCAACTTTATAGAATATAGTGCATATTTCACATACTCAGTACATTCAAAATACTAATTACATACCTCTTCTACCTACACTTTTCATGTGATGTAGATTCAAGTGCTTATTATCAAGATCCTAGTCAGATATATCACAGCTTCCAGCCAGCAGGTGATGAGTTCTATTTATTCGAGGACTCAAGTCAATCAGTATTTTAAGTATTTTATTTCTGCTCATATGTATCGATTAAGGAAAACAGGGGGACATGTCTCAACTACCTATATTCAATATTATTAGAGGCTTCATTGACAGTCAGTTAGAGTTGTTGTATTCAGTCTACGTAGTTGTAGATTCTTTTCATATTACAGTTGTTGTAAACAAACTTTTATTTAGTAAATGTATTGAACTAGCTTATTCCATAACTATGCTTTCGTTAAGTCGTTTTAGCTCTTATACATATTTAGATTTAGTTTCTCATGACTTATGTCAGTATCAATGGTTAGTTTTGGATCAATTATGATTCTAAGCACATTATTACATTTTAAGGTATAGTATTGGATTGTGAAAATTTGGCAACCAACAATACAATTATATTAATGCATAAAAAATTTCAAAGAGTTAAATAATGTGAAAGCAACAATTATAATTCAACTAGAGAAAGTAGAAATTCAAGCAACTTTATAGAATAACGAAATAGAAAACTTGGTTAAATTGTGTGCATTCCATTCGTCCTTGTCACGACCCGAGCCTACACCCTGGACGTGGCTGGCACTCAAGAACCATTGCTCTCAAGCGAACCCTCATCCTAGCGGACTATAAGCGGAAAACTAACTCAAACATACACAAGCATCGAACTGAAAGAAATGTTAAATCAACAGTGTATTAAATCTCAAAACTCTCTGAATATACGAAGTATTAAACATAAGTTTTGAAGAAAACCTCTGACACCGAAAGACTCTCTAAAATTGTCTATCTATGAAGCCTTTACTGTATAAAGATGAGTGTCGGGACAAGACCCATGACTTCTCAAAAACTAATACTAATAACTCACAAAATTGGAGTCCTCCGGAAGCAAAGAGGTCTCACTCAAAAGCTAACGAGCAGATAAAGTGATCTTAATGGACTTTTGTTGAGGATCCTAAGTGCATGTATCTGCATCATTAAAAGATGCAGGTTGAATGACATCACTACATTGAACGTACGAGTATGTAATATAGTTGAATTAAAAATAACTGAATGAAAGGACTGCAATAGAAATAAATATATACTCAACTGAATGTAAAGAAATAAAAGAGTGAAATCATTAAAACTTTATAAAAATACTCACTCATCTTTGAACTCAACATATTAGTGATATAATAAAAATGCACTTTTAACTTTATTTGGGAGATTCTCTAACTGAAGACCATCACTATGAGCTACGTGATGATACAATGTCTCGCCCACACTGCTAGAACTGTCATATACCGTATCGGGGTATAGAACCTCTCAACTAAGTAGATCCACTAAGCAATAAGGATTCATCTAGAAAGTATGATCTTTTACCCATGTTGGTAGACATGGTTTATGAGGATTTTGAGTTGTCTGAACTCATCCCCATATCGGTTCTCAATACTACTCCTGATAAATATATACTCATGTTCAATGTTTAAAAACATTTTCTTTCTCAATTTGAGGTAATTACTCAAAAGATCCTCTTAAAAGAGGTAATGCTTTGAAATATCTCTGAACTCATAAACTCATTTAGAAATCAAAATTTCTCTTTTTCTCACTTTAAAAAATGATATATTTGGGAAATACTTAGTTCCCTTATACTCTCTCTCAAAACATCTCTTCAGACTCTACCCAAAACTCTTCTTTATTTTCTCAGAAATTAATTTAAGACAATGATTGGTTAAAAGGATTTCTAAATAAATAACTTAATAATAAGGTTCATGCTGGAAAATAGACATGAACAATAAACTCAAGATCTCAATACATGATATACAACAACTCAACAATTAGGAATAGAAATTCAGAATCAGAATTTTAGAACTCAGAACTCAACATCAAATTCATCTCAAGAATACTCAAAACTAAGGTTAGAACCCTAGATTACTCTTTTACTGCTAGAAAGTAGATGTAGGGCGTGAGGACGAACTAGTCCAACACTATGATAGTCTTGCATATCTGATTATGAAGCTATTAGATCGAAAACTTTGGTGGAGACTTGATTTTTCTTGAGCTCGAGTAATAACACTACCTTTCTTGGATGAAATCTTTGGTCTTGGAATCTTGGTGCTTGATCTTGATAAAAGAAATTCTTTTATGGAGTTTCTAGAGTGGAAGAATTTTGGAAAACCTTGGGTTGAAGGCTTCTCTTTGTATCTTAAATTTTTGACTTGAATGTTTTAGGGTTCTTGATGAGGAAGAAGAACCCTAGGTAACTTTTAAGAGAATTTCTAAATACTTGAATGTTTAGATTGATGATTTTGAGAGGAAAACTAGTTAGTTGAATGATATACTCAGTTAAGACACTCAAAAACAACTTAGAATAGGGTTAAAAGCTTGGGAAAGGATCAAAATAATCCTAGAACGCCTGCAGAAAGTTGCTTGAAAAAGAGTGCAGCAAGCCTTCACGGAATGGTCTACCATTCGTCGAAATTTCTACCGTCCGTTGGTCAAGTCGTAGAACATCAACTACATGACAGGGCTTCACAAAAACAGGTATAACCTTTTACTCCAAACTTAGAATGAGGCAAATTTGGTGGCGTTGGGAAGAGGACTCATAGACCTTTAATTTGATAGGTCATGAGCCACCTAATTCATTATGAGCTGAGAGATATTATCGTTTGAAGTTAACCTAAGTAGAATCTTATGTCAAAACTTAATCGATAAGGAAGCTTTCAACTCAACTTTGTGTTAGGGGTTTCTTGTGACCTTAATTCATCTCCAAATTTATTCTCACACTAAAGAATTTACCTTAACACTTAAGTATAATTTAAGAATTACCCGACACGATCTTATACGTAAATGAAAAATAATTCGTATTTTAACTTAGAAATTTTCAGGGTGTAATAGTCCCATTTTATATGGTACCCTTTCTTTTTTGTCCGTCCCAAAAAGAATGTCACCTTACTATAATTAGAAACAATTTAACTTTAAATTCTCCTTTTATCTTTACTGAAATGATTTACAACCACACAAATATCTAAGTATTTCTTAGGACCACAAATATCAAGAGTATCCTTTTTCTTAAACACTATGTCAAGTCAAAGACGCCACATAAAAAGAGATAGAAGAAGTACTATCCAAGATCTAGGAGTATGCACCATATCGAGCACTTCAAGGAACCTCATAAGCTTCTAAATATCTTTACAAGTAGTATTTATCTCCTACGAAACTATATTCCTTTTTAGTACCATATCCACTATATTTTTTGTATCTGATAAGACTTACACCTTTGATCCATTTTTTCGTAGCAGTTTTCAACGTTGTACAAATTATGTTGCTTCAACAATGATGATCTTTTCAAAAGTTTGAATTTGAATGTCAAAGTCTTAAAGCAATTTATCACTATTCATAACCGTCACACCAATGCTTGTCATCTTTTTCTCCTTATGTAAACTAACACTTGCACTGTGCTCAATACTACTCCCATAAATATGCACTATGCTCAACAATTGTAAAGATATCCCATTTTAAGGGAAAAACTGAAAATCTTCGTCTTGAATCAATACTAAAAATGCTTCTTTATAATTGTACTAAATTTACTTTAAGAGACTATGTTTTTATGAAAAATTAATTGTACTTTCTCAAAACTAAGATATGATTTCTTTAAAACTAACTGTGCTTTTATTTTTGAGAATAATGCACTTCAAGCAATTCATGCTTTCTTGAAATTTTTTCTAAAACACTATTTAAGGCTTAGAATTTACTTTACGCGTGAAAATAATGTATAAGAAACAGTATGCCATGGCTTTCATTTCCTCTTAACTATAAAAAGTTTGTGTGGTATATTAATCATGAACAACAATCAAAGATCATTAATAATATGAAGTATTGAAATCTCTATAATGATATCAAGCACCAACAATAGGAATATAGAGAGAATTTCGAACATATTAAACTTTGGGGTAAAAACTCTAGTTTTGATCTTGCTAACTTAAATTGTAGATGTAGGGCATGAGGAAGAACTTAATTCCTCACTATGATATCCCAACATAACTTAATGTTCCACAAATCTTGAAGAGAAACCCTAACTTGATGAAGAACAATTAAGAAATGCTTTCTTGAAATTTTTGAATTCGTTTCTTGAAAATCCTATGTTTTGATGGTAGATTCTTGCTTAGAATACATAATTATATGTTAGAATCACTAGTAAATTGTGAGAGTATGATTATCTTGATTTGAAAGGAAGAATTCTTGATGGACTTGCTAAAAAATTCAAATTTTGAGCCCTAGAATTGAGTTCACTAGAGATATAAAAGGATTTGATGTTAGAATCTTGTAAAAACTTCTAGGACTTATGTTGAAACCTCATGAAAAATACTTATAAGACTTGGCGTGGTTGAAGAGATCTCCCGGGGGATGTTGGGGTCAACGAAGAGGTGAAAAGTGAGAAAAGAAACTCAAATAACGCTTTTATGAAATCTGAAATATTTAATATACAAATAATAAACATGATATGCGAGTGGTATACATGGTCAACGAGCCTTCTACGACCAGTGGAATGATCCACAAACTCGTGGATTGCTTCCGTGAAGCTGAGGTGAGAATTACAAGTCTCTGATTCAATTCCACGAGTATGAGCCACAACCCGTAAATGCTTGCACGACAAATAGTTTCCAATTCGTGGAACATGGAACACAATTCCTAGACTGGAGTGTCTCTAATAAAACAGTCATAACGTTTTACTCCAGGATTTGATTTTCAAATAATTAGTGGCATTGGAAATAAGACTCAAAGACCTATAATTTGATAGGTAATAAGACACATAACTATAATTGTATCAAAATTCAATCAACAAGGAAACTTTCAACTCAACTTTGTGCTATAGGATTTCTATGACCTTAATTCTTCTCCAATACTCTTAAGCTTAGCACCTATGCACAACTAGGAATCATCCGGTATGGGTCTATACACATACGAAGAATCATTCGGGTCTTAGCTTAAATTTTTTTGGGGTGTTACATTATGTTTCCGGTACTTGTTATATTCATGTTTTAGTTTGACTTGAACAATAAAATGAAGACTATTGAATGATGATCAGCTTGAGGGAATGGATGTTGGCAAGTGCTCGGAATATTGTATGTTGATTTCATATATTTTTTTCCTTATATTTTTTTAATGATTAAGGTCGTATGAATGATATTCCATTATTTGTTTATTTTTGTATGTTCTCTCTCTGATTTCTCTTTATTTTATATTTTATATAATTTTTTGTTTGTCATAAGTTTATAATTTCTTTTGATTTAAAATAGTAACTTATGACTTTGTTGGAAGTCAGTTAACTAACCAAATATTATATATATACATCTTATCGTCTTTTATAACTGTCACTACAATAAAAATAGCTTTTAGCGGCAATAAATATACACATTAACAAAGAGTGATAAAACCTTTACCGCCATTAGTTAATTGCCATTTGATCCAGTCGCTATAGGCTTTAGGGACATTTACAAAGCGTGCTAAATGTCGTTAAAATATGTTTTAGCGGCAATTAACCTATTGTCGTTAATAATTACCGCTAAAGATCATTTTTTATGTAGTTTACGCAAAACGCGGACAAATTCACTAGTTCTAATATTAATTAATGGGACAACAAATTTATTTGGGCAAACAAAAGAACTTCAACTTTGAAGTCTAATTAATTAATATGGCTGTCATGAAAATACAATGTGAATAGTATATTATTCATTCTAACTACGATATGTGATGTTTTCTTTATTGAATAATTGTTAAAGTCAATAAAAAAATTATTTTAATTATTTTATTCCGAACGTGTCTGCAATAAATAAAAGTTGCTCAACTAATATAAGTTTAGACTACATGGCAGACAAACATATGGAGGAAATATCATTAATTGTGCAGTAGGTGATAACTAAATTTAGAAGAAACAACTAGCTAAAAAAAAAGAAAAAATAGGGGTAAAGTATACTAAAAATAGTGACTAAATTATCAAAATGAGCTAAAAGTTGTAAACTAAATTATCAAAAGGTACATATAGGTAAGAAGTGGATGGTTGAGCTAAAAATAGTGACTAATTAGATCACTAAATGGACATGCCTTAATTTTCCCTTTACTTTACCTATCTTTTATAGTCTAGTTTTACCCATCATATTAATTACTCTGTCCGTCCCATATTAGATGGACATTTTATTAAAAATAATTGTCTCATATTACTTGATTACTTACTAAATAGGAATAAGGTATAAGTACCCCAGACTATGACCAAAATTTCAAAGACACACCTTAATTAAACTAATGTCCTATTACCTTCGAACTCATTTTTTTGTAATTTTATACACCTTTTGGCTTACGTGGCACACTCTGTGACTCGACATAGTTAAGGCGCGTGGGAGATATTTCGATGCCCCGTAAGCCAAAAAGGGGTACAAAATTACCAAAAAAATGGGTTCGGGGGTAATAAGACCTTAGTTTAGTTAAGGTGTGTCTCTGAGATTTCAGTCATAGTCTAATGGGGTACTTGTGCCTTATCCCTACTAAATAAGAATAGAATTAGTTAAATTTTTCTCATTTTACCCCAACAACTAATATGACCATTAGAAGTTTAATTAAGCAGATTTTGAAGATCTAAGAATATCTGTTTTCAAGAGGCTAATTAATATAAACAAAGGACAAAATAGTAAAGTTGATCAATCTATTAACGGAAAAGGGTCAAAATTGCCCCTGAACTATGCGAAATAGACTACTTATACCCTCCATTACATTTTGGGATCAAAAATACCCCCGCAGTTATCCTAGGAGACCACAAATACCCTCAAGAGTTAACACCTCAAATTTTTAGTGACATGGCAAGCCACATGGGACAAATCTCTCCACCTAAGCGTTGCCAACTAAGATTTACTACCAAAAATCTTGACCTTTAGTGGCGACAAAGTCGCCACAAAATCCCAAAATATTGCCACTAAAGGTTATGAGTGATTTTTAGCGGCGACTAAGGCTCCAACAACCATTCGCTAGTAAAACCTATTTTTTCAAAAAAAAAAATGATAATTAATTTTCGATTGCAACATAATTTTCTAAAATAAATAACTTGCAATATCAATATTAAAAACATCCAATATTATTACGAAAAATCATCGATTCAAATCTCCTACTATATAATGCATCATTGTACATTTTATACATTAACATACAGTTAAAAACAATGAAGAAAAAAACACAAAATTAGAATTTAATGTTAAAAACTTTTAGTGACGATTTTTTGGGTTTTTGTGGCGACTGTTGTCGCCGCTAAAGGTCTAGTTCTTTTGTAGTGAATCCTAGTTGGCAATGCTTAGGTGGAAGGATAAGTCTCACATGGCTTGCCACGTCAATAAAAATTTGGGGTGTTAACTCTTGAGGGTATTTGTGGTCTCTTAGGATAACAGCAGGGGCATTTTTAATCCCAAAATGTAACGAAGAGTATAAGTGGTTTATTTCATATAGTTCAGGGGCAATTTTGACCCTTTTCCGATCTATTAATGATAATGTAAAATAGAAAGTGTGCATCTAATATGGACGGAGCAACTATCAGAGAAGGAGAAGTGTTCCTTTCAATCAACAGAAAAGGTGTGAATTTATATGTTCCTACTGTACAAATGAAAGTTTTTATTGCTTTATATGTTGCATTTTTCAGGTTGATGCCGTCACGTTGTTGCTTTTAATTGTTGAATTTCTTACCAACTCCACTTAAACAAATAAAGTCCTCTCCATTTATTAATCAACCATATTTTTTTAATAACACTAGTATCTAAGCAGATTTCGATACATGAATGTTAATCTGTTAACTCTCATCAACACAGAATGGAATAACATATCGAACAACCAAAAATTAGGTCTTGATCTCCTATTGTTTCACCGACTTTATTGATCCATAGGTCACAGTGTCGGTGTTAAGTGTCTAGCTAGGTATGAAATGACATGTCTATTTCAAACCTTACAATAGAATTGGCTTAATCTTGGTTTTCTTTTTCAATTTCATATCTAACAACTGAAGAAGAAGAAAAAAAGAAGAGAAAATCATGTTACATTTTTATACCTTAACAGGAAACTAGTATGCTGTTTATACCTTCAATGTACTCTGCTTACTGCATTAATATTTAGTAGCATCTATAAATTGAAGTGCAATTACTTATATTGTTCGCTGCAATGCCTTTACCATGTCAATGTCTTCGATAGAGAGCTGTATCTGAGTAAGATGCCACCATTCGTTGTCTATTGAGTCGATGTCTCCAGCCATAACCTTGATTTCTCTCATTATTCAAGTACTTGTTATTTCTATTCCTTTCTGGTGCTGCACCATCCTCATTTTGCTCACTCCCACTGCTAAAATCACTACTCAATGTCATCGTTATCATTGGATCACTGATTGAAGTGTCGATGTTGTTGTTGTTGTTTTCATCTTGAAGAGTTTCAAGAATCTTGACAACATCATCCATTGTAGGCCTAGGCTTAGGATAATGATTTAAGCATTTGTATGCTACTAATGCTGCAGTTTGTGCCCCTTTCATAGGGTATTCATCTTCAAGTCTTCGATCCATCACACGAGCAACTCTCTTTGGATCTCTTAGATAAGGCCTTAACCATTCAACTAAATTATGTTCTCCTTCTCTTCTCGACTTATCCAAAGACCTTTTACCAGTGAGCAGTTCCAACAGAACTACTCCAAAGCTGTATACATCACTCATCGTCGTCAAATGACCTAGAAATGATGGCAATGGAAAAGTCTCAATAATCACTTTTTCCAATTCTAGAATGCCTTAGCTTCCAACGATATACAAAGAAAGTCATGAATTTATTCGCCATCAAGTAAATCAAAGTGCTTATACGATTTTTCTATTGAATCAAAGAGTTGATGTTTACCTGTCATGATGTATTCAGGGGCTGCATAGCCATGTGTTCCCATTATTCGTGTGGAAACATGAGTATCATCCCCTTCCGGCCCATCCTTTGCTAGTCCAAAATCAGAAAGTTTAGCAGTGTAATCCTACAACACAGATGATCATGTTTCAAGTGTCACTATATATATATATATATCTTTGTGTTTGTTTTTCATTTCTTACGGTAAAAAACAGCAAGAGATCAAGGTGCTTACTGAATCTATTAAGATGTTTGAGGCCTTAAAATCCCTGTATATGACTGGTTTATCGCCTTCATGCAGGAACGCAAGGCCTTTTGCTGCTCCCAATGCTATCTTCATCCTTGTTGACCACGATAATGTGATCGAAAACTCTGCATAATGCCACAAATACAAACATGATTGACAACTAGATATATCAAGCCACGACTCTGTTTCAGGTTCTCTGAGTACTAAAAACAGTAGTATATTACTACTACTTGGATGATGTAAAAAACAAAATCAATTGTATACCCCAATTTCGCGATAGCCTTATATATGCACAAAATTCACATTGATTAAAGAATGTATGTGGAAACTTACTTCCAAAGAGTTGATTCTCCAAGCTTCCTCTTGGCAAGAATTCATAGACTAAAAGTCTATTATCATCCTCCCAGCAGTATCCAATCAATTTTACCAGATGTGGATGCCTCAATTGCCCCAGGAATATTATCTCTGTCTACATAATAAACTCACTAATTTCAACCAAGTATGTATATAATAACAACAATGATCACATCTCAATCCTCACGGTCCATATCGCTCCACAAACACAAAAGAATAACATAACTCACCAGCCATTCCTTGTGACCTTGTAGACCCTCTGTATCCAGCACCTTAACAGCCACAATCTGAGATTTTAATCCTGGTCTAACCTTGTCATCGACGAATCCCTTGTACACAGGTCCAAATCCTCCTTCACCAAGAAAATTAGCAGAAGAAAAATGATGTGTTACCTCTCTAAGATCAGTAAATGTAAAGTTTATAAGGCTTGATCCAATGAATGAATTAGAGAGTTCATCAGCCGATAACGGTGAACTTGGATCATCAAAGTCTAAAAGTGTTAGCCTCTGGAATGAAGTTTGTTTCTTGACCTGTTTCTTAGATCTTACAAATTCATCATCTACTTTGTAACAACATGGAATGATTGATTTCCAGCTTAATTTTTCACCAGTCATTTCTTCGCGAAACAACTAGCTAGAGAACGCGAATGAAAGTAATGAGTTTTTCAACCTTGTTATAACTAATTTATCAATCACCAACTACTCCTTAATATACAGAGAACTTTGATATAGACTGATGCATTTATTGAATTATTCCATGTAAACGTATAAAAACTTTATATTAAAATATGTACTAAATCAAATGTACTTGGAAACAATTCAAAAATTCTAACACTAAAAAAGAGTATTTAGTCGTTGTATTAGTTAACAAGAGAAACAGACTTGTCCACCTATTTGACTTTAATGGCATGATTAAGAATAGTTTGTTATGTGTTAATTATTATTTTTCAATTTAATATACATGTGGAATGCAACAGTTTCTTGCTTTACGTTCGAAAATTTCTTCATACTTTGCTGTCAAGGGTATTTAAATTATTTAATTTTCTTAAACCTCTCCTGGATATCTTCTAAAGTCTGATTTTGTCCTCTCAACTGCCCCTTTTTTCTTTTATTGTTAAATTAATATAGTGTAGTAAAATAATATTTCTTAAGTTCTATGATTTTCGGAAAATTATGAGTTTGATAAAATGTGTCGTTTTGTATATGAAATTAATAGTATATGAATAATACATGCATTTTCCAACATTGAAATTATGTTTGGTTATTCTTGCCATCTGTCATTGCTTATATATGGCTATTTTATGTTTTTTTGTATAAAGAGAACTTGGGGTAAATTAGTAGTTTTGTTTTCGAATTATATATTGACAATATTAAAAATACCCTTCTACTTGAATAGCTTAACTTAGATACACCCTCGATCTGTGACATAACATAACAAGTGGTCTCAAACTCTTATAGGAGCATGTGACTCTTAATAAAAAGTCGAGAGAAGTATTGAAAACACTCCTAAACTTGATGAGAATTTAGGGATGTATTTGTTGAGTTTTAAAGTTGTGAATAGGAAATGAAGGATTGTGACTCTCCTGAAGGTCGGTTGTGACTTTTCCGAAGGGTTGTGCTGAATACAAGAGGTAACAGTATTTCCAAAAAAAAAAAAATCTCAACGAGACGGAGAGAGTACTATTTTTGAAGACATGAATAGAGCCCACACACGTGTTTTGCATGCATCAAGAGAAATTATTATTGTGAAGAAAAGCTTTCAAATTGAGATACTCTTTTAAAACCATGATATATGGACAAGTGTTTTTTCTTGCGTCTAAGAGCTGAATCATGATATATTATATTCTAAGTCTTCTAAGACTTGTTAGCAATCTTTAACTATTTTTTGAATTATAATCCCTTCGAAGGAAATATATGTATAATATATCTCTTCCAAGCAGTCACAGTGATAAGGTACAACATCTTATGACATATGATAGCCATGTCAAATAACGTAATTTTTATTTTATTAGAAAATAAGAAATGACAGGAGAATACTTCTAGAAGCTGGCCCCATTTTGTTGGCTGAACTAAAAACCTAAAAGCCACCCCTTAGTTGTAATTGAGAATGAATTTCCCTACCAAAATATCAAAATCTATATACCAAATCTTTTTGTTTTGGTTGCTTCTTAAAAATGTTATCTAGTCCAATGTCAACTCTACTACAATTTCTGGTGGTTCCAATCATTACATTAATGATAGCTTCAAAAGCTCTGCATGCTACCAATTCATTTAATTAAGGTGCATTAACCAAATTAATGTAAAAGAAGTCCATAAACAGGTCTTTATCCTGATCTCCAGCTGCAAATATTAGTTGAATGTTCCACCCCTCTTCCTTTTTTCTTTTCCTTATTTTGTGCTATTCTAGTTGATTTGTGCATGTGATATTTGTGTTACTTCCTCCGTTCTAAAATAAGTGTTACTTAAGTAAAAAATATTTGTCTCAAAATAAGGTCTCATTTGTTTTCGTTAAAGTTTAGACGTATGAATCTGCACATTTGAATGATTAAAATATTGTCTCTAGGAACACTGAAAAAATAAAACAGTTTAGTTTTCAACATCTAAATGTATATAATTTATTTATATCTTTAAATAAATAAATAATTCAAATAAAAATTAATGAAATAAAATTATTATTTGATAAAAAACACTTATGTTTGGTAGTAATGGTATAGATAATTTGTAGTGGTCGTGGTGATAGTAATAGTTGTTAATGGCTAGTAATAATGGCGGTGATAGTTGTGACGATGGAGGTGGTTGGTGTTGTGGTGACTGTCATAATGGAGACGATTGGTGGTGGTGTTGGTGGTTGAAATGGTGAAGTTGGTTGATGTTAGTAATTGATGGTGTAAATGGTGGCCGGTGGTTGAAGAATGTGTGGTGATTGATGATATATTTGTGGTAGTTGGAGATGGTGCTAATTATGATGACGAAGATGGTTGGTAATAGAGATCGACCATAGTGGTGGAGGTGGTAATGACCAAATAATGGATGGTGGTAGTCGATGGCGGTGTTAGTTGTGGTGACAAAGTTTATTAGTAGTGGAAATTGATTGTGGTGGTAGTAGGTAATAGTAGTGGTAAAGGTGGTAGCATTTGCAAAGACAAGGGGGGTGGGAAAGGGTATATAATTATAACGATGGAGGAGGTAAGTGTGATTTAAGTTGACAATAATGTTCAACAATGGTGGTGGCTATGATGAAAAAGGTGGTTAATGATTGTCACGACCTAACCCATCGGGCCGAGTAGACACCTACTCTAACACCTATATAGGAGAATCATTATCCCCAAACCAGGACATTAAATGCGGAAGTGAACAACATATAAGCTAACCCCCTATTTAAATATGTAAATACTCAAACTTGGTCAAAATAAAAATACTTTTGTCAAGAAATACCCTGAATCCTCCCCAAGGAACTAGTCTAAATAGGTTCAAGAGCTTATAAGAAAATACAAGATTTTAATTTAAATAGAAACAACTCCCACCATGAAGGAAGAAGAGTAGAAGCTGCCAGAGATCATCATTGTCTTCAATTACGAAACAACATTGACCCTGCAACCAGACTATGTCAAGTTGCATAACAAAAGTAGTATCAATACAAACAACATGCACTAGTAGGCATCATCGATCGACTCCACCACATAATATCATGCAAATAATCAAGAAACATGGAACTTGGAGATATAATTATGACTTTGATCCTTAACATCACCCCTTTCACTGCCGAATAACACTACCTTGGGAATCATACACCCTATCTCAAATTATCCCACCTCTTTCCGCTTCAAACTCTACTATCTAGGACACTTCACCCTCATATGAGATCATAACCTAACCCTCTATCACATAGAGTTTTTCCAAACCACTCGTTCTACCAACCCAGATACTACTAAAAAAATAGTGAATACCGACCTAAAAAATTACTGACTTCAAATGGAAGTCGGTAATTTCTGACCTCTGAAGGTCGGTATTGTTAAAAAGAATAAAAAAAAAAAACTTCAGAAAACCGACTACAAGGAGTCGGTTTTTATGCAAGAAAAGAAAACCAAATTTCGACCTCTGGAGGTTGGAATTTCTCCCAGGAAAAATGAATTACAATAAAAACCGACTTCTTGATGTTAGTAGTAAAAAAAATAACAATATTTTATTTTATTTTCTCAACTAAATATAAAAAAACACAAAATCGATAAATATTTTGAATAAATTTTATTTAAATCGTCTTTTGGAGGACGGTTTTGTGTAAAATAAAACACAAAAAAATTATAATATCGACTTTCGGAAGTCGGTAAAATTAAGTAGTATATAATTAAATTAATTTTCATTAAAATATCTATATAGTGACTTCCAGAAGTCAATACCTTTATTTTTATTTAAAATAAATATAATCTTATTTGAATTTAAAATGCTCAAAATTAATAAATTAATATTTTCAATTAACTTTAAATAAACCGTCCTCCGGATGACGTTTTATATAATTAAAAAATAAATTAATATAAAATACTGATTTAATTTAACGTGATTAATTTTTATCTTCAAATTTAATGTAATACCGACCTCATGAGGTCAGTATGTTTTATTTAATCCAATTGCTTTTAATAAAAGCAACATCCGGAGGTCGATTTTAAAAAAATATTTCTATTAATCATAATTTCGCTATTGTGTATAACACTAAATTTTCATTTTCTGCCTACAATTAATTGTTTTAAAAAGTGTAACAACTTTGTATACTTTTTATTAAAAAAAAGTTAGAATTCGTGGAATAGATAAAAGAAAAAAAGCATCAACAATCCATATTTAGAGTATGAAACTACGTTGTATTAGTTAGGAAATAATTATATATTTCTAGAGTAATGTACAAATTCTATCCATTCGTCGTCAAAAATCATGAACTTAATATCTCATGTAATGATGTAGAGGTGAAGAGCTAACATATAATCTATTCGAGTATGAAATGTGAGATGATACTCGTAGAAATGTCATAACAAATAGAGTCCTTCCACTGATCTTGTTAACCATCCTGCTACTCTCTCCCAGGCCCAAGTACCCATGTCAACCCCCAGGCCCTTGACCAAGTTAGTAAATTGCTTGAAAGACTCCTATTAAATTACCTTGACTCAATCCCCCTTATAAGACATGTTCCAAATCCCTTTAACAACTATAAAAAGTCCCACAAAATAATTATGCATTAGATCCCCGGTCATCAGCCTGACCTAATCAACTACCGAGACCTGCCTACTATCATAACTATCACCCATACCTGATTTATCACGTCTATCAAGTAATTGAGACTACCAAGGATCCCTAAGACATAATCTCTAATGTTTACCATGCAACTCTGATCTACACAGGAATCATTACAACATTTACACACAATTCTTGGCCACTCATGGACCAATATATAACAATCACATTTCGAAAAAGTAAATCCAGTTCACTCATGGAATCAACATTCAAGAGAACAATCAAACACGTATCGGGCGTGATACCCGAGCAAGCCATATAGTAACCTGTACCAGGCATAGTATCCGAGCCAACCATATAGTAGTCTATATCAAGCATGGTACCCGAGCCAACCATTAGTATTCTGTACTAGGTGTGGTACCCAAGTCAACTAAAAGATATTCCGTACCAAGCATGTTACTCAAACCAATTGAGAAATATGCTGTACCATAATGGTACTTGAGCCAATTGAGAGATATCTTGTACCAAGTGTGGCACTCAAACCAAACCGAGGGATACACAAAAAATCACTATCCCTCAACCCAACGAAATGAAAGAAATGTCGAAAGATAAAACAAGAACGAGATAAAAGCAAAAAAACTTATTCTTTCTATTAACACCCAAAACCTGATTGTCACGTGTACAAACCACTAATGTAAAACAAAATTTGAAAGATAAATACAAGTCTCAATGTTCTTGTTTCTTAAGTAGAACAAAACATAAAGTAAAGGAACAAAGGACCCATCGGGATGAAAATCAGCTACCTCTCAAATCCTTGTAAAGCCTCGAAATCAGAAGAAGAAAGAGGAGATCACACAGGTTTGGACTTGGAACCTACACAAGTGTAGAAGCAATGAGTGAGTACCAGCAACACGGTACCCAACAAACAACCTAATAAACAAGGAACCCTAGCTAGAAATTGAGTACTCCTTTCATCCCAAGCGAACCTCCTCAAACTACAACATGCACAAAAATCAGCCCAACCTAATAGTTCTACAATACACAACTCACAAGGCTCAATAGTCACACGTCAACAACCAACTTGAAGCAAGTAAGTCAATCTTAAGTAGATTATTCACAAGTATCACGCGCATCAATCACAATTAACAAGTACATTAATCATAAGCATCAAAATGCATCAAACCACAATATTTAACTCTCGTCAGAACCCTTTCTCACCGGCTTTATGTCAATTTGCTAGACGAAACTATTTCCCATCGAATTTATGTCAATTCACTAGTCGGAACCATTTTCTATCGATTTTATATCAATTCAATAGTCAGAAATGACCTCGACATCATAACACTTACCGAAATAACCTTGACATCATAATCCTCACATGTCTCATCATGGTATTCAACAATCAATGCACACGAGCAATATCACACCACACGGAAGAGACAATAATTCATGCAATTCAAGTCCACTTTTAAGCATTCAAGAAATTCACCAATCAAGCAAATAGGGGCTATCATAAGGAAATTCACAAGCATTATGATCAACACATAATCTTCCATTTAACCCCTTTTTATTCATTAAGCTTAATCAAGTGGAACAATGAATCTCTCACCTCATTCACATTACTCGAACACACGAACAATGAAGGAAATACATGAAATCCTATTAGATTACAAGGTTTAGGAGATCACTTGCCTTAATGCAATCAATTAATCACTCAAAGAGTTGAGTCTTCCCCTTCCGACCAATGTCCAAAGCCACACAATCTATATCAATCAAATATTCACAATAAATTTATGAAAACAACAATACCCACATCAATGAAAACCACAAGAAACTAACACAACGCCTAAAAATGCTAAAATAAGCTCGGGACCTCTCCAAATCAACCAAGACCTCACCTAGGCTTAAAATCATCCCTCAAATCTAATGAAACTCTTAGAGTTCCAATTTGAGCATCTGAACCTTAAATGTTGACCAAAGTCAACACAAAGGTGAAATTTCCACAATTTTTCAACTTATGGCCTTAAATCCTCAAAAGACTCCAAATTTGAAACCGACAACTCTCATAGATCAGTTTCTACATTCCGGAACTAATGGAATTGAAAAAAATTTCACTGAGACATTTGAAACTCCAAAAGATTGCAAAAACCACTTTTAAGCAACTTAGCCTTTCAAAATTACAAAGTTACCCAAGTTCTCAACTTTTCGCTCAAAGTTTGAAACCAACTTTCAAAACTCAAACATCAAAGACTCGGGGTTTAGATTGGGAGGGGTAAAATAGTAAATTCAAGTAACTTTACAAAAAAGATCGACTGGTCATTACATTATCCACCACTAAAAACCATGTTCGTTCTCGAACATAAAGCAAGAGAAAGTACGTGAAGCTTAAAAAATCTGAGGATATCTGACATGCATATCTGACTTTGTCTCCCAAGTCGCCTCACCAATTGAATGGTGCTTCCACTGTATCTTCACTTAAGCAATTTCCCTGGTCCTATGTTTTTTGGACTTGCCTATCCAGAATTCCTATAGGCTCCTCCTCAAAAGATAAGTATTGACCCAACTAACCGAATCAAGGGAAAGTACATGGGACTCATCTGGCATGTACTTTCGAAGCATGAAGACATGAAACACATGATGAACAACTGACAAGCTAGGTGGCAAGGCCAACTTATAGGCCACCTCTCCCACTCGGCTCAAGATCTCAAGAGGTCCAATAACTCTAAGGCTAAGCTTGCACTTCTTTCCGAACATCATCACACCCTTCACGAGTGACACTCAGAGCCAAACATGATCACCCTCCATGAATACTAGATCTCGAACTCTCCGATTTGCATAACTCTTTAGTCGACTCTGGGATGTCAATAATCTACCCATCTCAGACTTCAATCAACCCCTTCGTACTTTGATCCAATCAATCGATTGATCAAGTGGCTAATCTCTTTTGTTTGGGTTGGTAGCTAAAAGAAAGTCCAATCCTCTGAGGAAAAAAAAAGAGCCTTACCACCCAGAGATAAAGCTAGCTTTTCGAGAAAGTCCCACCAGAACTCAAGAGAGCCTAGTAGAAAATCTCTAAGCAAATCTATATCTAATGAGTCCATCTCAATTGAATCAAACCATCCGATCGGAGATCTACATAGTCTACCATATAATGCCACAAATGAGGCCATCTGAATATTGGAGTGATAAATGTTATTGTAGGCAAACTCTGCTAAGGGAAAATGGTGATCCCATCTAGCACCAAAATCAATCACATAAGCTTGGAGCATGTCCTCCAACACCTGAATTGTCCGCTCGAACTGACCATCTGTTTGAGGGTGAAAAGTTATACTCATATCTAATCGAGTACCCTAACCATGATGTAATTCCTTCCGAAAATAGGAAGTGAACAAAGAACCTCAATCAGAGACAATGGAAACTCGAACTCCATGTAGTCGCATAATCAAACTTATATAAAGCTCAGATAAATTCTTGACCATATACTTCACCCGAATTGGGATGAAATGAGTGGACTTGGTCAGCCTATCCACATCTACCCAAATAGAATTATAACCACCCACAATAGTAGTAGTCTCACAACAAAGTCCATAGTGAACCGTTACCACTTCCAATTAGGAATATTCATCCTCTAAGATATACCTTCGGGCCGCTGGTGCTCACACTTAACCTGTTGGCAAGTCAAACACCTCGAAACAAAGATTGTAATATCTCTCTTCATCCCACACCATCGATAGTGCTCTACTCAAATCATGATACATCTTTGCTGCCCCCAAATATAAGGAATATCGGGAACAATGGACCTCCTCAAGAATCAATCTAATCAACTTTCCCACCTTGGGAACACAAACCCTGTCCCCAATCCTCAATATACTCTCGGAATCAAGGAAAACCTCTTTGGCTTCCCCATTCATCACCTTGTCTAGAATGATACACAACTTCTCATAATCAAACTGGTGCTCACGGATCTGCTCAACTAAGGATGAACGAGCCTCTATAAAAGCAATTAAACCACCCTTCTTCTAAAAAATCTGTAACCAGACGAGACTGTTGGCTAATATCTTGACATGAACCAAAGTACCCCCTAGGTGTGACATGACGTATAAGACCCCAAGAGCCCCAACACAAGCCACTTGATATTACATATACAACATTATAGAGAAAAACAAGAAATTTCATAAAGTAAAGAGTTTGACATTTAGAAGTGGAAGTTTAACATAGTCTTCACAAGCCATTCTGTTACATCAAAGGAGTGGTCGGGACGTAATCTGTACACCACATACAATGTATAAAAACTAAAATATAATGACAATGAAGTAAAGGTAACATGGTCCTCAGAACATGAGGATTGACAAACTATCTTCGAATCCTTAAAGCGATCAACTAGCCATGAACAGAGAGAGAGGAATCGGCATGCCCTACATTAATGATACAATGTAGGCACAAGTTTACATTAGTACATTGAATGTACTAAGTATGAGGGAATGCAATAAAATATGAAGCATGATCATAAGATGACATAATCGAAAACATGATATGCATGACCAAACTAATTATGGAAAAATTCTTTAAGAGGAATTGTAAATCATGAACATGGTCAATGCATCTTAGAATCATAAAGAAAGCTTCATAAACCATTTGTAAGAAACTTAGTTCATTTTGTGGGATATTAGCTTTAACCGACAATAGATCATGCGAGCCATAACATGTAATTCGATGTAACTCCCACATCGAGGAGGGAGAGTCTACTTGTCAAGATAGAACTATGTATCATATCATATGCTATATGTGGATCCACTAGCTAGGCTATTTAAGACAAACCTACGGGGACACGTAGTTTGGAACTAGAGGTTGCTACTAGAGACTACCCTATTTGAGCCCCTACCTCAAAGTTCTCTCGTGCTAAGTTAAATCCAAACAGAATAGTCATTTTCATAAAGTTATCATCATACATGGAAAATCACAATTCAAATATTTATCCAAGCTTAACATCATAGAACAACTTATTAAATCTTGAATCAAATCTAAGTAAGAAAACCTTTCACCCTTCATGATTCTTAAATGTGAGAAAACCTTTCACAATTGAATTGATGCTTATCTTAAAGCAACCTAGATCATAAAACCTTTCTTTTCATAGATCATGCATAATTCCATAAAAATACCATTCATTGATTCATACCCCTTCTTTAAATTTATGCAATTAAGGGTTCATAGTTAAAAATCATGTATCATGCATGGATTCATGTGAAACAATTGGAAAGCATGTAATTGTGTCAAAACAATCATATTTTAACAATTGAAATCAAACAAATTGAACCCAACAAAATTAAACCCATGAAGAATTGAATGAAAAACCTAATCAATTGAATTAAAAATTGACTTGGAGAATTGAGAATCCTTGGGGCGCAATGGGTGAATGGAACCCATTGATGAAGCCCTACATACCTTGATCTTGAATCCCTAAGTAATGATGAAGAAAGGATACTTGAACTTGAAGAACCCTAGAATCCCTGAGAGTCTTGGAGAGAATTTGGGAGAGATGAATTTGGTTGAAATTTGGGAATTAGGGGAATGAAGTTAGAATGGGTGGTTTTATGACTTAAGAACCTTATATAGGGTTAGGAATTAGGGTCAAAATGATATAGCTTACGCTTTTAGCACATAGGAAAAGACCCAAATATCCCTAATTTAAAACTGCCAGAGAAGACCTACGGACTGACCTATGGGCTGTATAAATTTCTAGGGACCGTACTGGTCATCCATAGAACTAGGTACTCGGACCCAAATTTATGAATCATTTCCATGAGACCACTCTACGGTCCATCTAAGGTTCCATGGACCATAGACCCAACCGTAGAACCTATGAATCAAAATCCTTCCAAGCCTGAAATCTAATTCCACTAGATAGGTCTACTACCCGTCAAAACTTCCACGACCCGTACAACCTCGTGTAGACCCAAAAGTCAAACAATTTTTTTAACCAAGTCTGGACTTGTTCACGACCATTTCCTACGGTTCATAGAACTTTCTACGGACTGTCCTGGTGGTCTGTAGGAAAAGTTCAGAATCCCAAATCATGAAATCCTCAAGATCATCTCTACGACTCCCTTCTACGAATCATAGAACTTTTACGGTCCATAAACAGGACTCATAGACTTGGACCAGTACTCAACAAAGCATTTCTCCTTTTTCCAAGGTGTTACAATATCTTTCCCTTAGGAACATTCGTCCTCAAAAGGGTCCCAAGATAGCATGAATAGAGTCGGAGAGAAACTAACAACCCAACATGAATGCAAATTTCATCAAAATGCACATAAACATGGAGAATCACCCCAAGCTAAATCATAACATCAAAAAATGTTTTCATGAACATGCATGCATATGGAAACATGATAATGACTAGAACACATGAAATCAAAGAAATGAACCATGAGGGATTAATACCTCAAGCTAGAATATGAGTGGAGGGAAAGAGATGAGGATACCAGTACATCATATCAGCTTCAGCCTCCCAAGTTGTTGACACGCAATTTTGACTCTACGCAATTCGATTTAATTATCAAGCTTCTTCAATTTCAAACTATTTGAAATAATCGTCTTTGAAAAATCCTAAAAATATTTTAAAATCTTTTTCTAATTAGTTCGGATAGTTTTTTCAGAAATAATTATATACTTTTATGTATTAATTTATATATAATTTTTATCTTTTAAATAAATAATTAATAAATAGCTTGAAAAAATAGTGTTTAGTATAAATACGTATTTACTTTCTTTAAATTAGTTAATTTAGTAATCATGTGTAAATTAGTCTTTATTTTTAAAACAATTGGCTTATGTCTTAGTAATTATTTTATCTTGTTTAGATTAAGAAGCTCAAATAATTAATCGATAATTATTCATCATATTTCAATGTCAACCAAATTTAGCTAATTGATTCAATTTGGCTACATTCTAAATTTAATTGGCTAAATTTTTAATGCAATAGGCCTCTCAATTCAGCTAAATTTTCAATATTTTGACCATATTTTATATTCCTAAACTATGAAGAAGAGAGACAATGAAGCGTGTGTTGGGGAGAGGGGAAGAGGAAAAGAAAGTGTAGGGCTATAGAGGTCTATGTATATGTGTGTGTATGTGTAAAATACGGCGAGTCAAAGACCTCATCTCCCTCACCCTAAAATCCACCGGATTTGGCGCAAAACCGGTGGATAAGCGGCCACTCCCTTACCCTAACGTCTTCCCTCCCCCCCCCCCTTATTGATTGTCTCAAAGTTTCACCATGTCACTTCTCTACTGATGGCTTTGGAAAAGGGAGAAAAGCTTGAAAAAATCATAAGGTTCAAGCTTTGTTCGACGGATTCCGCCATTAATGGCCTCCAAAATGTCTTCATTTCTTCAAATCAATTTGAAAAGGTAGCTCTATCCCTCTTTATTTTTCATCATTACGCTATCCCTCTTCTCACCAATATTTTGTCCTCTCAAAGGATTTTGAGTTTTTTTCAATTTTTCTATCAGATTTCCCCCCAAAACCACCCCAATCTCCCCTATAAATAGCCCCTTCTCTTCATTGATTCAGGACAACTTTTATGCACCCTCTAAAGAACAAGTTTTTTTACTCTCAACGAACATAAGGTTCATAATCTAAAGGCTAATCTTCTATCAAAGTGTTGTGTCGATTCTCCGCTTTCTTGAACCAAACTTGTGTTGGTGGAAGTTTCTTCAAGGTTAAGCTCGTTGTTTCCAGGTCGTTGCCCGCATAAAGTTCTTTGGGACTCTCTCCTTGCAGTTTTTTGCTGGGCAAATGCCTGATATTATCGAGTCAACCTTAGACATTTCGAAAGAAAGTCAATGAACAGGTCCCCAAAAGCTGATATACAGGAAAGAGCACCGGATATACACTGCTATACAATGAATATACATTGTTAAATGGCCCAAAGAGGGTCCAAAATGCAACAACACCAAAAATTGAGATTAATGGGCCAAATCTCCAAAAATTCAGCAATTGAAAGACCCAAATACTGGTCCAAGTGAACAGTAACCAGACTTGGGCCCAATTTCCTTTTCTTTTGCTCATTTAGCTACCTAATTGTAATTTTTGCTAACTCTAACATTTTTGTTTGGTTTAATTTAATTAAATCCCTTAACGAGTAACATTTCGTTAATTAAACTCTTTTTGAGCAATTTATTTAATTACTTGTCTACTTAGTTTCGTGGTTTGATAAAAATCACTTCTTTCTTAGATTATTTCAAATGTTTTAATCCTTATTTTGACAAAATTATTTTTATTGCTCAACTTCTTTTCCCTTTAAGTGATTTAAAAAATATTTTTTATATATATATAAATGAAATAAAAATAAAGGAAGTATAAATAAACAAAATAAGTTAAAAAGATCTTTCTTTACTTGTTCATTTCTTGTCAAAGTTAGTCAGAAATTATTTTGATCAAGTCAATAGGATAACCGCGAGTTAGCGGGCTCTTCAAATGCTTTAAAAAAACCTTCTTAAAGTGTAAATGAGAATGTCTTACCCATCTTCTCTAAATTTATAAAGACTTAATCTATTAGAGTTTTTTTTAAAATTAAGTTTTCTTAATTTCTTTAAAAAATTAAGTGATGACTCTTTTTCTAAGTATTTGTCCTAAACGTTTTATACATAAAACATTTCAAAAAGTAATTTTTCTAAAGATAGTAAAATTGCGACGTAACAGAAATGACGACTCTGTTGGGGATTTAATTAGGTTCTAACCATAATGACTTGACTATTTTTGACTATTTGTTAATAATCGTTGATTTGTTTTATCCTATCTATGCCGTACTTGTTTAAATTTCTATATTAATTGTCATTTTTCATTCATGTCATTTCCGTCACCACGACATAAATATAGTATATTAAAGAATGAGTTTGCGATCCTGCAGTTGATCTTGCTTATACTTAACCCTTTTCGAAATGACTGACAATTTATTGGTTCGTCATGCGTACAATGGTTGTCATAGTTCCAACCCAAGTTGTCCACTTGGACCCTGGTCTTTCAAAAGCCACTCTTAGTCGACTAGTATAGAGCTAAACCAAATCCCTCAATTTTGTGCATTTGAACTAAGATGACCGAACAACCAAGGCGTTTTGGGCTCATTCGAAGCCCACTTTGTGTCTATTTGTCCCATGGTCGATAAAAAGATAATCATATTTATGTGAGTAATTGAAGGAAGTGTATGTCATTTTAAAAAATCCATCATCGATTGGGAGGAGGTGACTTACCTTTTTTTCCTTTTATGTAGGGTGACTCAAGTGTACAAACTTTTGAGGACCCAAATGGTGACTCATCCTCACCCCTATCTCCAATTATGGTGGAAGTTTATGAGTAAAGAAGATAAGAAAGAGGTCTAAAAGCACATAGGTTATCTTCCATCATTAATAGAAATGGAAGTTCGGCAATCTTATTGAGACGATGGTGAAATTTTGGGATAGTGAAAATATGGTATTTCGTTTTGGGGAGATGGAAATGACTTCGACTATTGAAGAAGTTCTCGCCAGTTATGAGGGTGTCGGGATGTGCAACCAAAGGATACATATTCCTGATAGTGATGTCTTTAAGACATGGGACTTCGACAAAATCAAAGAAGCATTCTTACTCGTCAAAGCCAAATGGATAGACAAGATCCCCGGACCAAACATTCCACTTCACAAGCTTTATCATCGATTTGGAAATGCAAGGGCTTTTGAAAAGTTCAAAGAAGAGTTCGTTTTGGAGAAAACTTGGAAGAAAACACATGTTTTTATTTGTAGGATGACTCCAGTGTAGCTCAATCCACCTGTCACGCCCCGAGCCTACACCCTGGGCGGGACCGGCACTCGGAGACCATTGCTGGCCCCAAGCGAACCCTTAGCCTGGCTTTCTTAACTCAGCGGAAACTTAACTTAACAGAATAACTCAATGCAAGGAAAGGTCATACAACAACCCAACTGATAAAATCTGGCCAAAAAGGCAACTCGAGTCTCAAAATAGAATATTTATATATATATATATATATACACTGATGAGAGACTCAACACTAACTGACTGACTGTTTATGAAGCCTCTATAACACTGAGATGGATGTTGGGACAAACTCCGCAACATCCTAATAAAACAAAACTAAGAACACAAAAGAACCGAGTCCTCCGAAAAGTAAGGAGGCTCACCACTGACTCTGGAGTGCTCAGCTGTATCAACGGCGTGCTGGATGCTGATCCTGGGTACCTGCGTCTGCATCATAATAAGATGCAGGCCAACTGGCATCAGTACATGAAATGTACGAGTATGCGAGCTGGAAATCTAAACCACAACTCAAGCTTGAAAGGAGTACAAGAGAACACTTACCTTGGCTTTGTTCGACTCATGAATAACTGAACTCAACATATAAAGCAATAAGACACATGCAATATATAAATAGCTTGTAAAATAGTGCAAACAACTTAGCTCGTTAATGATAAAACAATAACAAACTCAACTTTACTTATATAAAAGTTATATAACTTGTGTGGGAGATTCTTTAACCAACAACCACCACTATGAGCCCTAGTGATGATACAACGTTTTACCTAACGTTGCCCAAGGACCATCCTATACCTTGCCGTGATATAGGACCTTACTTTACTTAGTGGATCCACTAGCTTAATCTTGTGTGATCATCTAAAAAGAATGACCCGTCAAGTCCTATGTTGGCTACATAGTTCTTATGGAGAGTTGAGTTAATATGAACTCGCTTCCCCAATTCGGTGCTCAATACTACTCCCAAAAATACTTTGGCTCATAAGTGTTCTAAACACATCTTTCTTTAGTTTGAAATAATTGCTCAAAGCTTAGCTAAAAATCTCTTTGGGAATCAATATTCCCTTTCTTGCTCAAATGTGAAAATATTTAAAAACTTCTTTGGGAATACTTAGTTCCCTAATGACTTTTGAGAAATGAACTTGACTCTATACTCTTGACTAAACTTGAAACTCGATACTCCTTACTTAACTTGAAACTCTATACTCCTTACTTAACTTGAAACTCTATACTCTTTAATTAACTTGAAACTTGAGCCTTAAATGAAGTTAAAACGTTCAATAAAGACTCTTTGAAAAACTTTAAAGACTTGCTTTGACTTGCTTCTTAACTTCTAGACTTGACTCTTAACTTCACTTGACTTTGATCCTAACTCGCCTTGAATTGGATTATGGATTCAAGGTATATGATCACATGTTTATGGATGAATTCTTGACCTTTAGACGTACCTTGGAGTATTGGAAACAACTATGAAACATAGGTACATTACCAAGGAACATGCATGAAAAAGTGGGGAATGAATGGGAAAGGTTGGCGTCTTTGGCGCTCTAAGAAGCGCGGAGCGCTAGACCACAAAGTTCAGAAGGGCAGCTGGGGCGCACTGCTAGGCACGCCGCCCCAAGGGAGAGAGTTCAGAAACTCTTTTGGGGCGCGCTGGCAGGCGCGACGCGACACCCCTTTCCCCAGAAAACTCGACTTTTCTCTCTTGTTTTTCCAACTCTAAACCACCTTAACTTCAAAGGTTTCAGCCCCAAACACTCAGAATCATAAAACCCCTCAACATACAATAGATTTAACCCGGAACACAACCGGAAACATGTCCCAAATCAACAAGAACTTCAACACAATCACAACCAACAACTTCAACAAACACAATCAACCTTTTCTCGAAATTAAAACGAGTTTAGCGTGTGGGGGAAAGAACCAACCCAACATACCTAATAGGGATCACCCCCGACGATATCCATGATGATCTTTGACGAAACCTTGCTTGATCTTCTCTCTCTCCTCTTCTTCTCCTCTTCACTCACAAACCCTTACTCTAACTTTTTAAATGGGAAAAACTGATCAAAAATCAGCTTGGACCCTTAATATAACCAAAAGAATTGGTTAGGGAAAACACCAAAATACCCTTACAAATTTCTGAACGGACTTCTCTGCCAACTGCCCAACTTCCAAAGGGGATAACTCACTCATACGAACTCAGAATCGAGCAAACTCGGTGGCGTTGGAAAGATCATTCCACGAGCTTCGCAAGCATAACTGGAACTACACCTAACTCATCCTGAGCTAGGAGTTATAACTGTTCAAAGTTGGCCAAAAACTCACTTTTTCCCACACTTAACCAAATTTTCCAGATTTTGAATTCCTTCCAGAAATGACTACTTCCAATTCTAAGCCTCTTCATAGTTATATCAACTTACACGATGTTACACCACCAAGCTAGAGTTCATTAGAATAGCTCATAAATCATGATTCAAAGTTTAGTTGAGAAAACTTTTCAACTCTATGAACCCTTTATGTGAGAATAACCTTTCACAATCACAACATCAATGCTTTACTCTCAAAGCTACCTTAACTCATTTAAAAACAATTTCATAAAAATCATGCATATCTCCTTAATTGGAGACTTGATCTTGAAACCCTAGACTTCTTCTTTAAGATTTAGGAGAGAAATATTGGGGAAGAATTTGGAGGGATTTAGGAATTTCGAAGAATGATTTAGAATAATCATATTTTAGGCTTAAAAAACTAATATATGTTCTAGGATTAGGATCAATACGACCTAGTTTAGGCATTAATAAATTAGGGAAAAGACCAAAAAGCCCCGAAAATTAACTTTCGGACCTCCACCGACGGTTGGACCTACAGTCCATAGGTTGGTGGGGTTCAAGGACTTATTTCTTTGGACCCTCAACGATAGGACCCATGTACGGTCCGTTGGACTTTCTACGGTCTGTACATGTCGTCTGTCGTTCCCAACTTTGACCCTTAAAATTTCACTAATTCTGGGACCTACTTACGAGACCTACCTAATCCACGGGATAATTCATATGATAAACCAAGAAAGTTGTGTAATTCCTAAAATTTGGCTTGTAAATGTGAAAATATGTCTGAAGTGAAACTGTATGTAACACTTTCACATTTCATTACGGAAGTCCTCATAAGGTTTTATTTGGTGCACCGAGGCACCAGATCCACGAGCTAATACACAAGAAAACCCAAGAAAGATGCGTAATTCCTAAAAGTTAGCTTGTAAATGCGAAAATACACTTGAACAAAATGGTGGGGTTTTACATAGCGCTTCCCCAACTTATTAAGAAGGTGCTCATAAAGTTTTTTCAGAAAATATTTTTGTTGTTCTGAGGCGCCATATCAATGAGCTAATACACACAAAAACCAAGAAAGTCGTGTAATTCCTAAAATGGTTCTTGTAAATACGAAATATGCCTGAAACAA
Organism: Solanum acaule; assembly: GCA_036250505.1. Classification (NCBI taxonomy): domain Eukaryota; kingdom Viridiplantae; phylum Streptophyta; class Magnoliopsida; order Solanales; family Solanaceae; genus Solanum; species Solanum acaule. Next base: position 42,564 of record JAJOOR010004454.1, read on the forward strand.
AAATAGTGGGACCACACACAACACTTCTCCAATTCATTACGGAGGTCCTCCTAAAGTTTTAAAAAAGAAATAAAAAATTGGGTACTATGAGACTTATAAATGCAAAAAATTGCCTGAATAAAAGGGTGGAATTGTACATAATGTTTCCCCTGCTTATTACGGGGGACTTATAAATTTTTCTCAAAAAATTGTTTTGGGTGCTCTGAGGTGCCAGGTCCATGGGCTAATACACACGAAAAACCAAGAAAGTCGCGTAATTTCTAAAAGTGGCTTGTAAATGTGAAAATATATCTAAAAAAATTGTAGGACTATACATAACGTTTCCCCAACTCATTACGTAGGTCCTTATAAAGTTTTTTTAGAAAAAACTTTTGGGTGCTCCGAGGCGCCAGATCCATGGGTAATACACACGAAAAACAAGGAAAGTTGCGTAATTCCTAAATGTTGGTTTGTAAATGAAAAAATATACCTGAAAAAACAATGGAATGTACGTAACACTTCCCCAACTCATTAAGGAGGTATTCATAAAGATTTTTAAGAAAAAAATTTGAAGGTGCTCTAAGACGCCAGATCCATGGGATAATACACACCAAAAATCAAGAAAGTCACGTAATTCCTAAAAGTTGGCTTGTTAATGCGCAAATGTGCCTGAAACAAATGATGGGACTATACGTAATGCTTCCCCAACTAATTACGGAGGTTCTCATAGAGTTTTATCATAAAAAAATTTAGGTGCTCTGAGGCGCCAGATCAATGGGCTAATACACAAGAAAAACAAAAAAAGTCACGTAATTCTGTAAATGTTGGCTTGTAAATGTAAAAATATGCCTGAAACAAAAGGTGGACTGCATGTAATGCTTCCTCGACTCATTATGGAGGTCCTCTTAAAAAAATCCAAAAAAAAATTTTGGTTGCTCCGAGGCGTCTGATCAATGGGGCCAGATCTCTAGCCTAATACACACGATTACTCAAGAAAGTCGCTTAATTCCTAAAAGTGGCTTGTAAATGCTAAAATGTGCCCGTAAAAAATGTTGGGATTGTACGTAACACTTCCCCATCTCATTACGGAGGTCCTTATAAAGTTTTTTCAAAAAAATTTGTGGGTGCTACGAGGCGACATATCCATGGTCTAATACACACGAAAAATTAAGTAAGTCGCATATGTCTCAAAGTTGGCTTGTAAATGCGAAAAATATGGTTGTAAAAATAGTGGGACTGTACGTAACGCTTTCCAAGCTGATTATGGAGGTCCTCATAAAGTTTTTTCGAAAAACAATTTAGGTGCTCTTAGGGCCAGATCCATGGGCTAATACACACGAAAAATAAAAAATGTCGCGTAATTCCTAATAGTGGTGTGTAAATGCGAAAAATTGCCTGAAACAAATTGTGGGACTGTACGTAATGGTTCCCCAACTCATTACAGAGGTCCTTATGATGCTTTTTTTCAAAAGGAAATTTTGGGTATGGGCTAATACACATGAAAAACCAAGAAAGTCACGTAATTCCTAAAAATGGCTTGCAAATGCGAAAATATGCCTAAAAAAATAGTAGGAATGTAGGTAACACTTACCCAACTCATTACGGAGGTCCTTATAAAGTTTTTTTTAGAAAATATTTTTGGGTGCTCCGAGACGCCCGATCCATGGGCTAATACACACATAAAACCAATAAAGTCGCATAATTCCTAAAAGTTGACTTGTAAATGCGAAAATATGCCTGAAATAAATGGTGGACTTTACGTAACGCTTCCCCAACTAATTAAGGAGGTCCTCATAAAGTTTTTTGAGGAAAAAAAAATTGGGTGCTGCGAGGCAACAGATTCATAGTCTAATATGCACACAAAATCAAGAAAGTCGCGTAAATCCTAAAAATGACTTGTAAATGCGAATATATGTCTGAAAAAACTAGTAAAACTTTATTTAACACTTCCCCAATTCATTATGGAGGTCCTTATAAAGTTTTTTCAGAAATGTTTTTGGGTGCTCTGAGGCGCTATATCCATGGGCTAATACATACGAAAAATCAAGAAAGACACGTAATTTCTAAATTTGGCTTGTAAATGCAAAAATATGAGTGAAACAAATGGTGGGATTGTACATAATGTTTCTCCAACTCATTACAAAGGTCCTCATAAAGTTTTTTAGAGAAAACTTTTTTGGGTGCTCCGAGAAGCTAAATCCATGGGCTAATACATATGAAAAACCAATAAAGTCGCGTAATTCCTAAATGTTGGCTTGTAAATGCGAAAATATGCATGAAAAAAATGATGGTAGTGTACGTAAGGCTTCCCAAACTCATTATGAAGGTTCTCATAAAGTTTTTTCAGAAATTTTTTTTGGGTGCTCCAAGGCGCCAGATCCATGGGCTAATTCACACGAAAAATCAAGAAAGTCGTGTAATTTCTATAAGTAGCTTGTGAATGCAACAAATTGCATGAAAAATATGGTGGGATTGTACGTAACATTTACCCAACTCATTACGGAGGTCCTTACAATGTTTTTTTAGAAATAAAGTTTGCGTGCTCTGAGGCGCCAGATCTATGGGCTAATACATATGAAAAAACAAAAAAGTCGTGTAATTTCTAAAAGTGGTTTGTAAATGCAAAAAATTATGAGATTGACGGTTCCCCAAATTATTATGGAAGTCCATAGAAAGTTATCTCAGAATATCATTGTGGGTGCTCTGAGGCGTCAGATCCATGGGCTAATAATACACACGAAAAACTAAGAAAGTCGCGTAAATCCAAAAAGTTTACTTGTAAATGCAAAAATATGCCTGGAAAAAATGGTGGGAATGTATGCAAGGCTTTCCTAACTCAATATGGAGGTCCTCGTAAAAAAATTTCAAAAAGTTTTGGGTGCTCCAAGGCGCCAGATCCATGGGCTAATACATACGAAAAAACAAGAAAGTCGCGATTAAGAGGCTTTTAAATGCAACATATTGCATGAATAAAATGGTGGCACTATACGTAACACTTCACTGACTCATAACGGAGGTCCTTATAATGTTTTTTTAGAAATAAAGTTTGCTTGCTCCGAGGCACCAGATCCATGGGCTGATACACATGAACAAACAAGAAAGTCGCGTAATTCCTAAAAGTGGCTTGTAAATGCCAAAATATACCTGAAAAAATGGTTGGATTGTACATAACGCTTACCAAAATCATTTTAGAGGTCTTCATAAAGTTTTTTCACTAAATTTTTTTGGTTGCTTGATCAAACCAAGAAAGTCATGTAATTCCTAAAAGTTGGCTGGTAAATGAGCAACTATGTCGGGAAAAAATGGTGGAACTGTACGTAACGCTTCCCCAACTCTTTACGAAGGTCCTCATGATGTTACATCATAAAATAATTTGGGTGCTCTGAGGCGCCATATCCATGGGTAATACACCACGAAAGTCACACATTTCCTGAAAAGTTGGCTTGTAAATGTAAAAATATACTTGAAAAAATGGTGGGACTGTATGTAACGCTTCCCCGACTCATTACTGAAGTCCTTTTTAAATTTTCAAAATTATTTTTATGTGCTTTGAGGCGCCATATCCAAGGGAAATACATACAAAAAACCAAGAAAGTCGCGTAATTCCTAAAAATGATTTCTAAATGCGAAATGTTCCTGAAAAAACGTTGGGATTGTACGTAACACTTCTCCAACTCATTACATAGGTCATTATAAAGTTTTTTCAGAATTTTTTTTGGGTGCTCCTAGGCGCTAGATCCATGGGGTAATACACACGAAAAATCAAGAAAGTCTCATTATTTCCAAAAGTTGTCATGTGAATACGACAATATGTCTGGAAAAAATAGTGAGACTGTATGTAACGCTTCCCCTACTCAACATGGAGGTCCTTATAAAGTTTTTTCTTAAAACAATGTTGGGTGCTATGAGGCACCAAATTCATGGGCTTATACACACGAAAAAAAAATAAAGTTGTGTAATTCCTAAAAGTGACTTGTAAATGTGAAATATTGCCTGAAAAAAATGGTGGGATTGAATGTAACGGTTCCCCAACTCATTATGGATGTCCTTATAAAGTTTTTGTCAAAAAACAATTGTGGTGCTTTGAGGCGCCAAATCCATAGGTTAATACACACGAAAAACCAAGAAATTCGCGTAATTCCTAAAAGTAGCTTGTAAATGCAAAAATATGCCTGAAAAATGGTGGGATTGTACATAACGCTTGCCCAACTCATTACGGAGGTCCTTACAATATTTTTTCAAAAAAAAATATTGGGTGTTCCGATGCGCCAGATCCATGAGATAATACACATGAAAAACTAAGAAAGTCATGTAGTTCCTAAATGTTTGCTTGTAAATGCGAAAATATGCCTAAAAAAAATTATGGGACTGTACGTAACGCTTCCCCAACTCATTACAGAGGTCCTCATAAAGTTTATTTAGAAAGAATTTTTGGGTGCTTCAAGGCACCAGATCCATGGTCTAATACACACGAAAAACCAAGAAAGTCACGTAATTCCTAAAAGTTTACTTATAAATACTAAAATATGCCTAAAAAATAGTGAGATTGTTTGTAATGCTTCCTCGACTCATTACTGAGGCCCTCATAAAGTCTTTTAGAAAAATTTTTGGTTGCTCCGAGGCGCCTAATCCATGAGCTAATAAATACGAAAAAACCAAGAAAGTTATGTCATTTCTAAAAGTTGGCTTGTAATACCAAAATATGCCTGAAAAAATGGTGGGATTGTAGGTAACACTTCCCTAACTCATTACGGACGTCCTCATAAAGGTTTTTTAGGAAAAGAAAATTAGGTGCTCTGAGGCACTAGATTCATGCGTATATACACACGAAAAACCAAAAAAGTCACGAAATTCCTAAAAGTTGACTTGTAAATTCAAAAATATGCTTGAAAAAAATAGTGGCACTGTACGTAACGCTTCCCCAACTCATCACAGAGGTCCTCATATTGTTTTTTTTGGAAAAAAAATTGGGTGCTATTAGGCGTCAGATCCATTGGCTAATACATACGAAAAACCAAGAAAGTGGCGTAATTCCTAATAGTTGGCTTGTAAATGAGAAAATATGCCTAAAAAAATGGTGGGACTGGATCTAAGGCTTCCCCTACTCATTATGGAGGTCCTCATAAAGTTTTTCAGAAAAAGTTTTTGGGTGCTCCGAGGTGCCAAATCCATGGGCTAATATACACACGAAAAACCAAGAAATTGCCGTAATTCATAAAAATGGCTTGTAAATGCAACAAATTGCATGAAAGAATTGTGGGACTATACATAACGTTTCTCCAACTCATTACGGAGGTCCTTATAAGGTATTTTCAGAAAAAGGTTTTGGTGCTCCGAGACGTCATATCCATGGGCTAATACACACAAAAAACCATGAAAGTCGCTTAATTCCTAAAAGTGTCTTGTAAATGCGAAAATATGCATGAAAAAAATGGTTGGACAGTACGTAATGCTCACCCAACTCATTATGGAGGTCCTTGTTAAGTTTTTTCAGAAATTTATTTTGGGTGCTCTGAGGCATCAGATCCATGGGCTAATACATACGAAAAATCAAGAAAGTCGCGTAATATATAAAAGTTGACTTGTAAGTGCGAAAAATATGCATGAAAAATGGTGGTACTGTACGTAGCGCATCCCCAACTCATTATAAAAGTCCTCATAATGTTTTTTCAGAAAACAATTTTTGGGTCTCCGATGCGCCAGATCTATAGGCTAATACACATAAAAAAAAAAATTAAGAAAGTCGTGTAATTCCTAAAAGCTGGCTGTGAAAATATGCCTAAAAATGATGGGATTGTACGTAACACTTCCCCAACTCATTATTGATGTCCTCATAAAGCTTTTTAGGAAAAAAATTGGGTGGTCAATGTTAAAACAAAAAGGGCCTAATTGCCTCGCAGGACACTCGTAGGCTCTTCAGCACATTCGGCAAACACACTCCCGCTCAACTACAAATATAGTAACGGGAAGGTCTATTAAAAGGGGCAAACTAGCTAGTCAATTAAGTAGGAGTCCTTCAAGTCTTAAAAATTGAGTAGAAGTGACAAATAATATTAATTAGGTTAAAAGATGTTTTCTCAATAGTCCAAACTTTTAACTTTTACACTTTAGTCTAACAACTGTCGTAATTGTGGGGACAACTTTTTTAGTCGTCTGACAACTTCAATAATTGTCCAGACAACTACGAAAGATGTTATTAGTTTAGTCCTTTTATTAATATTAAAAATAAAAAAAAGTAAAGAAAAAGTAAAGGGCCCACTTGTCCCTTTTTTTAATTGGAAACCTTTTAAAAAAAAAAAATTAAAGATGGGCAAGCCCTTTTTGTTGATGGACTACATTACATGAAGATCAGGCCCAACAGAGGACCCGATCCAACACCTAATAAGTCATTAGGAAACAAATAGAAACAAAAAAGGAAAGGGGGAATGGGAAAATGGAAAGTGACTCGCCGCAGCAATCATTGTCGTCAATCTCTTTCCGGCCATCCTCCAGCAACTTGAAATCACAACAACAGTACAACGAGTTTGGGTTGTATTTCATCTCGAACGTTGTCTAGTCTCACCAACATCATGAAATCATCTAAATCGAAGACTTCTCCCGCTCAGTGTACTTCAATTGAAACTTCATGTCAGGTGATAGCCTCATTCCCTTTGAATCTTTGTTCAGCATATACCAAAAAATGACCTCGTAACCTTCATCCCTTAGCTTTGACAGGTTGAGCCCAACAAGGAGCTAATACCACTGTCGAAAGCTTCGCAATGAGGTTATTGCAGCCTTCTTAGGTATTTTCCTTCATTTGAAATCTACTCTTTGTCGTTTTACCATTGTCCCTCCGAATAAACTCGCTACTACAGAGTATTGAATGAATGTTACTATTGCCTGTTTATTTATTTTCCTTGCTCTGTACTCTGCTCACTGTTATTGCACTTGTATATGTATTTTCCTTATTCTATAATCTGCTCACTGTTATTGTTGTCTGTTTATGTAATTTCCTCTTTCTATAATTTGCTCACTATTGTTGTACCATTGACTCTCCGATTGTGATAAACTCGCACTATATCCGCCATCTTCAGAGTATTGTATGAATGTTGTATTTCTTTAAGCTTGAAATATCTGCTTCTTCATATGGTTTGATCACAATCATCTGTCTTGTGCATAATTTCCATTCTGAATCCTCCTTATCCTTAGATTAGGAATTTGGCTTTTATCCATATTTTGAATTGTCTTAGCTTTAGTAGGTAACTCTTGAAAATTGTTATAATATATAGAATTTGTACCTGTAAAAGAAAACACAATATTAGCCATAAAATCTGCCAGTTTGTTGCCCTCTCTCAGTGTGTGTACTATGGCCACCTCCAAACCTTCCTTTAGAATATGTATCCTTCTGACCTCCATAGTCACTTCCCAAGGTCTGTGCCAAGCCCCTTCAATCATCTTCATTGCATCTAAAGAATCAATTTCTAGAATCAGTGGGAGTAAATTGTGGATCCTACAATATTCCAGCCCTAGTCTTATAGCTACCACTTCAGCAATGATATTGTTTGATATTCCAATCATATTTCCTTCAGCATACACAAGGTTACCTTGATCATCTCTAATACAAAAAGCAGAAGAACTTGGTCATGGATTCCCTTTTAAAGAGCCATCTGTATTGCATTTGAATGTATTCTGTCTAGGTAATTTCCAATAAACCACCTTACAACCAATTCTAGGAGTATACCCTGACAAATATCTGACCAATTCAAGCCAGTTATTAGGCAGGTGGTACATCCAAAGATACAACTGCTTAGCCAATAAAATTAAATTATTTGTTATCCCTCCTCTCGTACTCAGATAAGACATAGAACCACCAAATTTCAAGGCATTTCTTCTCTTCCACATTTGCCAACAAATAAACAGTGGCACAACCATTAAAACAAGTTTAAGTTTTGCAGAAACATCTGCATTCCACCATTTATACAAAGTATCTTTCAACTGCAAGAAAGGGTCCTCCACACTTGATGATCCTGCAAAATATCTCCATATAGAATTAGTGAATGAACATCTAATAAATAAGTGTTCAATAGTCTCCTGAACTCCATCATCACATCAACCACACACTACCCCATCACCCATCATGTTCCTGATAAGAACTTCTCCAATAGGAAGTCTTTGTTTCCATAGCCTCCAATTGAAGAACGATATCTTAAAAGGAATTCTTGCACTCCAAATATACTTATATTTTAAACAGACTTCTTGCTTCTCCCTTAGAAAATCCCATGCAGAACCTACAGTGAATTTTCCAGAAGTCTTCAACATCCACCATGGTTTATCCCACTGCTCTTCATCTTCTGAACTCCTTAGGAGTTGTATTACATGTCTACTAATATCTTCCCCAAAACTTGTTTGAAGCAAGTCATAGTTCCATTCCCCATTCAAAAAAAATTGTTTCACTTCATCCAATTGCACATTTTAAGCACTGTCCAGAGGAACTATGTAATGCAGTGCACCTAATTGTGACCAATTATCATACCATATACTTGAATGGCCACACTTAGGTTCCCGCCAAATATGTTGATCTATCAAATCTCTAGCTTCCAGCATATACTTCCAAGTTAAAGATCCATTTTTCCATTCAACCACCTGAGGTCTCTCCTTTTTACAATATTTATTCCACATAAAGTTAGACCAAAGAGTCTTTCTTGTTCTAAAGACCCACCATAATTTAGCAAATAAAGCTTTAGAAATATCAAACAAAGATCTAAATCCCACACCACCTTCATGTTTGGGTCTACATAAATCTGACCAAGCTACCCAATGCTTGTTATTCCCTAAATTTCCAAAAAAAAATTGCAAAAACTCTATGCAAATCATGAATAACACACCTTGGAGGATTAATAGCAGACCAGAGATAAATAGGTAATATATGTTGTTTAACACATTATGAATTAACACAGCCTTACCTCCAAATGACAACATTTTTCCTTTCCAAGCTTGCAACTTGTTGTGCACTTTTTTCATCAATTCTGCAAAGTGTACCTTCTTTTTCTTGGAAACCTATAAGGCAAGTTTTAGCTCATTTTTCCTATAGTAACAACAAAACCCACAATCACACATTTGGCCATATGAAATCACACCTCAGACTCATTAACATAAAGTACATCCCAGAATCATACCTGAGATTCATTGACAAAAAATTGATGAAGAAAAGTTCTCAGAAGTTTCACCGCAAATCATAAGTAAAAATAGCATATATTTGAACAAAACCAAAGGAATCAGTGAAATTAGGATAAAACTTATGAAAATAATACAATCTTTCATAGAAATCTAGTTTCCATCGACAAACGAGTGAAACAGTACCTTAGAACCCAAAACAAGTAAAATTGAGGCATATAAGTTTTAAAACTAAATAATTGTCACGACTAAAAACGGACATGATGACACTTGTCTTATCGCACCAAGGCAAGTTAGCCTAAATTCCAAAATGAAGGATAAATGTGGAATTAAATAAGAATAACAGACTAATACTATTTCAATAATGTGAATAACATGATATAACTCAATTATAACTCCAAAGCCGGATTGTCGCGTGTACAAGACTCCAATGTATTATAATAGATTCAGAATAAATACAAGTCTCAATATCATTGTTTCTAGAACATAATAACAGATTAAGAGGTGTCTGCTGAGATGACAAACAACTACCACAACTCTTCACAGTAAGCCTCAGACGTAGGAGAAAAGAAAGACTGATCACGATGATCTGGGATCGTAACCTACATAAGTATAAAAGCAGGGGAATGAATATCAAACAACGAAGGTACTCAGCAAGCAAACCTAACAACCATAAGTAAAGCAATAAAGAACACAAGTACTCCAACAACATCAATCGAACCTCCACAACTACAACTTGCGATAGGCAATCATCCCAACCTAACAGTTCTCGCTCAAATACAACAGACCACGAAATAGAGCATCACAACTTGTCATATAAAGTCATCCACATACTTCACAAGTTCATAACCACAATAACTTATCAACAATCACAACATATTATAATAGAATTAAGTGCAATACATTGTAGTGCAATGTCAAATAAAGTGATGCATGTATGTCTTAATGATACACATTTGTTGTCTCTCAGTCTTGAATCCATGGGGACATGTCTACCCATGCACCTTCCAGGGATCGTGCGCTCCGACCTCTCAATCTAGAATCTGCCATGGACCGTGTGGCCCATCCCCTATTTCTCATGAACTTGCCACGAATCGTGTAGCTCGATGAGAAATGATAACAACCCCACATAACAACAGGTCAATACAATTAATATTGACACAATATCAAGTGTGATTCAGTTCAACAATTTATGGTTCATCGATTATCACAAAATCATAAAGACCTTACATATCATGATATCAACAAAATTCTTCTTTTACAACACATTATAATTACTAGATCATATTCATTGTTTCACCAATACTCAAAGTTATGTAAAATCCTTTACCTCTTCCCATTACTCCCAATCAAACAATGGCATACAAGGTTCATTATACTTAACGAAGAAATAAAATATCCACTTGCCTCGAGAAATCAAACAATATCTCTGGTACTTCAGCCTTCCCTTTCCATTGGGCCTCAAAATCAACACACTTTAATCAAATAGTTGATCACAACAAGAATTCAAAACTAACAACACCTATATCAAAGATTTTAGAAACTGGGGCAAAATTGACCCAAACCCCATTTTAAAAAATGAGGGTTAAATCTTCAAATTTGTGTAAAATCAGATTGCCCCAGGGATTTGGAACCCACCGGCAAAAAACAATTCAAAAACGTAGTTGAGAGCATCTTAAATCACCATTTTACCAAAACCTTAAACATTTACAAAAAACTTCAAAATTTGGAATCAAAACCCAAGTTTAATCATCAAAATAATGAAGTAATGAGTGGATAAAAGAGATGGGAAGTTAAAAATCATTACCCAATTGAAGAATCTCAAAAATGCATTTTGAAATCGTCTCAATACTCAAAAATGGTGAAATGGGGTTGAAACCCCAATTTTGGAAAATAACACTATTCTGGCTTATTTTACTCTTCACAATCTTGACCCCAAGGCCTCGCGATTGCGATGAGTTAAATGGGTCAACTCATTTATTTTGACCATCGCGATCGCGACAGCCATCCACGTGATCGCAATGATTAGAAAAACATTACCATGTGATCACGACATTCATCTGCATGATCACGATGCAAAGATACTAACACCTTCACGATAGAATGGGTTGGCTCCGCAATCACTATGAACATATTTACAAACACTTGAATCAGCAAACCAACAATTCACACAAGGCATGAATTCACTGAAAACCCTAGGGATTTGATCGGAACCCCGAGTTCACAAACTAGATATACAATCCAACTAAGCTCGACATTTCAGATTCAATGGAACCATCAAAACACAGATACGAGGCCTTCTTGACTTGAAACCCGAGAAAGTCACCACCAAAACTAATGGAATTGTCAGAATTTTGATCCGAGCATCCGAATTCTAAATGTTGATCAAAGTCAACTCAAGGTCTAAATTTACTTAAACTTCAAACTCAAGGCCTCAAATCCACCAAACAACTCCGAAACAGGAAATGAAAACACTCCTCCGATCAAATTCCTCGTACCAAAGCTGATGGAACTTACAAAATTTCATTTCGAGATACGAAACTCTGATTGTTACCAAAAAGTACTTTAAACCTTTCAAAAACTCAAAACTTTCCAAAACACTACAACTATTCAATCAAATTTCAAAACCAACTTCATAAAATGATCAAACATGACTTGGGTAACTATCGGGAGGGGTAAAATTGTAATTTTCCAAAAAAATTCAAAAATTTCCTAAAATGACCTTTCAAGTCATTACAAAAATTCATAATTCTTTCTCGCTAACTCAAATCAGGATCAAAAGGGAAGTGCAGTGCACATTGATGCATGTCAATCACTGTTATGCAAGTCATAACTTATACGAATCACACAAACCATTAGGGTAGACACCCTCAACAGTATAGTCATATTAACCTATAACTTTTGCCAGTCCAAGGCCTTGAGCCCAAAATCTCAATATCATAGACAAAGAAAAACCAATTAGAAGAAAGCACATAATTATTCTAAACAAGATTAAATTAAAAAAAATTGTAACTAAGTTTAAGTACCCTAGAAGTATTCTAAGGATTCTATGGTAATCAAGCCAATGCAAAAATAAACCTAAATTAAGGCTTAAGGATAAATTACTAGTCAAAAGTCCCGAAAATGACCAATTTATACAATAGGATCAATCAAGCCTAAAAACCATTATAAAACGTTTTTAACAATCAGGAAACTCAATGTATACATAAAATAATTAAGATAAGTCAAAAGAAGTAAGTTGCAACCTACGTCAAAACTAAAACCACACTTGCACTGCTACTCAAGAGCTTTTCCTTTTCGAAGAGCTTTAGATTGTAGCCACGCTATCAAGTACAAAAATTACACTTCTATACAAGACTAATGATACCCATATCAATGTTGAAAACTTCCAACCGGGAAACAGGTCAAAAGTGACCCTAAAAACTTGATAACAAAATAGAAAACTAAATTTGTCATTATGATTTCCTCAAAAGGGAGGATCACATGCCCCAAAGTTGTGCAAAGACAAAAGTGAATTTAGACCTCAAATGGGCCAAAAAATCTACTTTTAAGAATTCACAAATAAGGAATTTAAGGTTCAAATTAAAAACTAAACGCGTAAAGAAACCTAGAATACGTAATAGAAACCAAAGGGGAAACAATTTGCCTTTGAATCGCAAGAAATGGACAATATTTGAGCTTTAACACTCCCATGCTGAGCTAACTTTAATGGTAGAAATGAAGAAACAAGATATATTAAATCACACAATGATCGTTTCCCCAATGGACAAATGGTCGCAGGCGCAACGTTGTTGGTGCGAAGAAAGGCTCGTCAGAGTGAGGTCACCATTTTCCTCTAGCTCCATTGATGCAAAGTTAAGGCGCATGCGCAAGATTGCAGCAAAGATAAACCTCCATAAGAAGGGCCTCGTGGGAGTGATAAGGCTCTACAGGCGCGACCCTATGTTGAGATCACTAGCTTTTGCTTGTACGACTGCCTCAGTAGTTATTGTATCAGCAACATTGGATATTAATCCCAAGTTTCAAACGGACCCTTAGAATTCATCTAGGGTCATACAAATGAACACAAAATATGCTACCCAATGGAAGTCGTCTCGATGAAGTGTTGACCGAAGACAACACTACAAACAAAAATAACTCAGAACAACTTGAGTACCACGCTGATACACTAACAATTTGTGTATGATTTTCATGAGAGAACCAGATTGGTTTTTTGTACTGTGATTGTCCATGTTTATTGTGCATAACAACTTAAGGTGATGACTGGGAGTCCAGGCTATATATGTATATTGTGATTGTAATTGTATGCCATATGTTTTACTAAGTTGTGGTTACTTGTTCATATTTTGTATAACTATAACTAGTCGATGATCCTACCAGTACAGTGTGGTTGTATATTGATATTTCACTTTCTTTTCTTTATGTTGAGTACATGACATATTAAGGCGGCTATTTCGAGACCTCAACTGTGGGACGCGTGATAACTGAATCCAAAGGTGAGCTACTTCTTCCGGGCTGCCATGGATTCCTCTTATATTCTTAGTCCACTTCTTTGGACTTAGACATTTTTAGACTTATGTTTTCTTTAGTTTTTGGGTTCCATTCCCTTATTCTAGACATTTAGAGTTTTGGTAAACGATTTTTAGTTTCTAGGAGGGTTATTTCTGCGAATTTTGATGATAATTTATTTTGTTTTGTGCAAACTTGATTTGGATTTATAAAACTTGTCTTTAATTCAAAACGAGTTATATTTTGATTGTTTATGGATTGTGTGGTAGTAATTAGTTGATTCTCCAGCAATGGACATTCCTTGAAGCACATGATTCAGCATTACTGCTCTACTCTTATAGGATAAAAATCTTTCCTACCACCAAGTAATTCTATTTCCTATCTTTTTACAATTGTATCATAGTATCAAATATTATTTCTTCCATAGAAAATAGGACATCCTAAGTAGATGAAAGGAAATTTAACTTTTCTCATATGAATAATCTTTCTTATTCTAGAAATAGTCTTATGGGGACGTTTTCATGAACATAAAAGTCACTCTTGCTAAGGTTGATTAGTTATCCAGACACACATTCATAATTCTTCAACACTTAAATCATGATCTTTATAGATCTTTTTTCTGCTGACACAAATAACATTGTATCATCTGCATATACTAAAGGATTAATCTTTTCACTCCAATTAGGAAGATCAAGTCCCTTAAAGCCACTTAAATTATTCAAAGCATTGAGTCCAATTAGGGTTTCAAATGGGCGGGCTGGGTTGAAATTAGAGATATTGAAATGAGTTGAGATAGAAATGGGGTTGGGTCTTGACTTGGCCAAGTTTACTTTGGGCTCAAATGGGTTGGGTTCAAATGGGCTAAAAAATGGGTTGGGTCTTGACCCGCCCAATTTGATCCGATTAATTTCAATAATTTTAACATAGTGATATTTAACTTTTATAATCACAATTCGAATTTCCGTTCAAGATTTTTTTTTAAAAAAGTAACAAATTGATAGATAAATCCTAAAAGATGTTAAATCGATAATAATCCATACCTTTAATATAGGAACATATCTTAGTAAAGAGTTTTAAAACGGGTTGAAATTGTAGATTGAATTGGGCTCAATTGAGGATTCTCTTAAAATGTGTTAGGCTTGAATGGATTGTGATTGAACCCAATTCAAATTATCATGAGTCCAACCCTTAAAATTATGGGCAGGTTGAACGGGTTACTTATATTTGGGTTCATTTTTGACACCCCTAAGTCCAATGATTAATGCTTCAGTAGCTATGATGAAGAGAGTTGGTGAGACTAGATCTCCCTCATTTACTCCTCTAGAGGACTTATAGAATCCATATGTATGGGCATTTATAAGGTTAGAGTACTAGTTGTTAGCCATGAGTCTATATACCATGTCAATTAACACTTACAAAAAACTAAACTTTCTCAAAACTTTTGTGAGAAAAATCCATAAAAGTCTATCATAGGCTTTTATCATATCGAGTTTCTCAATCACATTGGCTGAGTCTATCCTTAGTCTTAATATGTCAAGTGATTTTTTGAGCTAGCAAACATTTTGTAATATACTCCTACCCTTAACAAAACATGTCTAATTAGAAGATATAAGACTAGGGAGAAGAGTGATCATTCTTTCATGTAAGACCCTAGATATAACTTTATTAATAAAATTGTTGAGACTAATGGGTCTTATATCAGATAAGGTAGTGATTTGGTCATTTTTTAAAATCAGTACCAAGTTTGAGTGATTCGCAAATATAGGTATCTCATGACCCCTAAAGAACACCTGAACAATCTTAATGATTTTTTTAATGATTTTCCAACTAGTTTGATACAACATTGTTAGAGTATCATCTTGTTCAGCTGAAATTTTTACTGAAATATGCTCCAAAATATCAAAAGCCTCTAGATTTCTATCCTCTGTAAATTGTTATAAGGAAAATTTTTATTGCCTCTACTGCCATTTCTGATTTATTTTCTATCCATGTCCCTTCTGAGTTTTTTTATTCTTTTCAAGTGCAACTTTTTCCTCCTGCTATTCACATGTGCATGAAAAAAATTATTGTTTCTATCCTCGTCAGCAAACCATTTCATGTCAGCTTTTTATCTCCAATACTCCTACTCTATATATAGGTATCTAGTCAAGTCTGCCCAAGCTTTATGTAAACTTTTCTCTATTTTGCTGAATATGTGATATTTCAAATTGATCTTTGAATCTGAATAACTTCTTCCAAAGTAGCAATTCTTTGGGAGATATTACCATATATATGCTTCCTTGCTCCATCTAATTAGTGGCCCTTTCATTTTTTCATTTGTGATGAAAAAATTGAAAAGGGTTTTCTTTAAAGTCTGTCATCCAGTTCTCGCTGGAAATGGTCAGAAAATATTTATGCTTAGTCCAGAAATTTAAAATCTTAAATGAATTGACTATTACTTTGGTAATATAAGAGCATTGAACTTCTAAAGGTGCATGATATAAATGTTCTTTATAATATGTTTCACTTAAATGTTGGGGGTATTCATACATCAATTTTTTATTACTCAAAACCCTGTTAGGCCTTTTTAAAATGCAAGTTTCATCTATTCTCCAATCCACCAGTTATAGTTGTTTCCAATGTATCCCACATCATACAAACCAGATTCATTTATGTAATTTGCAAAGTCCTCTGTCTCTTGATAGAAAATCGTTAAACCTCCCAACTTTTCTTCCCTGAATAATATGACATTTAAATCTCCTTCAATTAACCAAGGCTTGGAATATTGATCAACAGTAAGGGCTAGTGATTCTTACAAATCTATTGTGATGGTCGCATTACATGTTGCATACACAAGTGTGAATAAAATTTCTTCCCTCCAATTTTGATGTATTACTTTTACAATGGGTTGTTGTATTTTATCTACCAGCATATGGATCTGAAATTCTTCTCTTGCAAATAACCAAATCTTAACAGAAATAATTAGCTATAGGAGTATGATGGCCTAGGACCCTCTTATAGGTATCAATGTTTGATGAATCTTCAAACGGTTCCATTTAACAAATTAACCAATATTGATTTCTTCTATTGAGATTAGTTAATCTCTCAAAAACTTTTTGAATATTGACTAATCTTATATTTGAAAATAGTATTCATCATTTGGGAGTTCTCTTTGAGGCTAGACTCTGTGATAAAGGTCCGAGAGAAGCTTACCACTCAAGGGTTCCTTTCTCTCCTTTCCTCTTTAAGCTACTTCCTTTAAGTATGTTTGTATGTCTGGTGAATGATCAACCTCTTTTTCCATCTGATATATACTGTTAATTATTTCCTCATCTGTAATTGCATTTGTGTTCTCATGCTAATTATCCCATGAGAACTCTGAAGTGTCAATGTTGAGTTAAGGGGCTATATTTACTTCACAATTTCAATATTTTGTTGATGCATATTTTATATATATATATATTTGGTGCATATCTTCTCTATTATTTGGTTTTGTGTCCTTTGGAGTGGACTCTAATTTGTGATCAACTCTTGAAACATCTGTCGCACCTTCTAAAAAATATTGTACATCTCCTCTTTAGTTACCTATTGTGACTTGAACTTTAATTAGTTGATCCTCACCCATTAGCTGAATATTGTTCTCTCTGTTTTCCACCTCTGATTTTTTAGTTCTGCTTGATTAGTATTCACATTGCCTCTTTGATCAGTTATATATGTGTTTCTTATAGGTTATATTTAGTGTGTTCTTAGTAGCCTTAACAAGGGTATTTTGGTCCTTCTCCTTGATGTCCCCTATGTTTATTACTTGGTCGCTCATAGGATATTTCTCATGATCCTTCCCTTTAACATTGTGAATAGTGAAGCCTCAATTCAGGGATTTTCAAGATTGTGATTGAGGTTCCTTTGGATCTTTCTCAACCATTTCATCTTGTTGATTTTCTAAGGTCGCAAAGGAGTTTGTGGTTTGCACCCCTTTTCCCTTATCATTTGTCTTCTTAATTTGAGGATTTTTCCATTTGTTGGGAGTAAAACTCGTCTTATCTGTTATTGCATTCCAAATATGTGTCTTGAAAAGGAATGTGTATCTTCTTTGCTTCTGATTCTACGTTGGTTTATGATAGCTGATTAGGCGATCCTACAAACTTGCCACTTGATAAAATTCTTTCTTCTTCCTCATGATGACGATCTTTACTTTTTTTCTCTTGTTCCACTTTCTCTACTCTCAAATCAGGATGTAGTACAAAACACACAATCTTCTTGTCTCCTTGAAGTTTGCATGTCTTGCAATACCTAGGCATATAATCATACTTAATTTCTATCCTAGTTGAGATCACTTCTCCAACACTGGCTTTCTTGATCCCAACATTGATCCTCTTGGGGAAGTCTAACACCCCATATTCTCCATATTCTATTTCTCTTCATATAACACTTGACATAGCCTTGTCATATAGGTGAGGGACCAAGTTTCTTATATAAGTAGTGATGGTTTTAATATATTGGAAGGTATTGTAATACCCCACATATTTCAGCACGTAAACTGCCATGTTAACCTAAACAAAAGTATTTAAACTCAAGATAGTAAGGTGATATTTGAGCTTAATAAAGTGAAGAGATAGGTTAAAGCAAAAGGGATTGAGATTTAGAAATTGAAATAAAATAAGTGAGTTGCTTGTTCGACTTAACTAAGCTAGTAGGTGACAAGTAGGTGCATCACTTACTTAGACTTATTGACTAGACTAAAGGATCAAGTAGGTGTATTACCTTCTAAGACTCTTTTGACCAGCTTATAGGGCCATGCACACCCATCACCTACTTGACAATACTGGCCCAAACCAAGTGAAAGAAAAGGAGAAGAATGGACAGCCAAGGCCCAATAAGTTTAAGTCAACAAAATCCCAAGTTAAATGGTCAAGTAGGTGTATCATCTACTTAAAAATTTATGGCCCAAAATCATCCAAGAAAGTCGGCAAAAGTAAGTCCCCTTTAAAGGGTTAAGCATCAATTTTGCCTCATTTTCAACTTGTAAAATTTTATATTTCTTAAGTTTGCCCTTGTCTTTTTTGGCTTCATACAGCAGCCCTAAAACACCTTAGGGTTCTTGAATATTATCACTCTTTTCAAGTGAAAGGCAAGAGAAACTACTTATGGTTTTAGCTTTTTCCTTCTATAGAATCTTATGGAATATGGTCTACATTTTTTAGGTGTAGGGAAGAATCATTTCTCAGAAGTTGTCCACCGCTATTTCCTTCTTTCTAAGAGATATTATCTTTTTCTTGGATTCTAAATTGAAGAAGAGTTTAAGTTCTTGAAGTACAAGTTTAGATGATAAATTTCCAAAAATCTAATGTAAAGCTATTGCCCAGTTTTGCCACTACTTAAATACATGTTTGGGAGAAAAAATTTATATGTTTTTGTCAAGAACTCATGGATGGAAATGAATCATTGAGTTTAATATTCTATTTTTTGCTGAATAATATTTTGGGGGTTTTAGTGGCTGCTTTATATGTATTGTTGATAGGAGCAGCTTGGGTGATCTTGGAAAATGTTGTATCTTGTACTGATGTACAAAAAAAGGGTGTAGTGATGCACTATTTTGTAAGGGTTGTATGGGCCTATTTTCCTTCAATTTTTTACCTATTGGTAGATGAGGCCCACAATGTGATTAATTGCTAACATAAGTTTCATCATGATTTATATTGTAGATTAACGTCTAAAAGTATTGTAGATTAACGTCTAAAAGGAGAGGCTGAAATGTGGTAATTGTAATGGTCAGTAAGTAAGGTATGTAAGACTATTCAATTTCATATTCTTTGACATGAAATCTAATCCTAGTGTCACTACCAACAAGTACTGAGTTTCCTAAGTGTTCTTCCTATTAAAGGATACATAGTGGCAACATACAATCTCCAATTTAGCTAACGATATTTTCCCCACTCCCTTGTGTCAAAGTACATCAATATGTGCTTACTAATAGATCTGCAATTTTACTCTTCCAAGCACTAGTATCAAAAAGGTACTTTTCACAGCAAGATTCGTGCAGTCAATTGTGTCATTAAACTCCTAAGTAATACATTGATGTCAAATTTTCTCCTTATGTCGTTGTTACTTCCCTTAAAAGATTATTCTCATGTCTTATACTATTGGTTCATAGTTTCAAAGCTCAAAAATGATCATGACCACAAAATAATAATCTAAAATATTAAAGAATAACGTGGACCAATTTGTATAGTGCGGGTGGAAGCTCAAGGAAAAATTCTTAGCATGGGTCAATCCCATTTTTGTGTATAAGGGTGGGAGCCCAAGGGCGAGATCCTTATATGGATCGATCCCAATTTGTATATTTATGAGGACAACATCCCAAGGATTAAAATGTTAGCATGGGTCATCCTCTTTTAATTTACCACTGTTCAGCTAGTCATTTGTAAATATGCATTTCAAATTTATAAGTAAAGATAAGAAAAACAAAGAAAAGAATGTAATGTATGTTATCCCACAAGTGTAAGAAAAAATGGTCTTTTATTCTTATCTACACATTCACACATTGATAACTAATTTTATTTGAGCTCTTGGTTTACATGTGGTCACTTAACTTTATGTCTTACATATGCAGTACATTCTCTGTTACTGACATCCCTCATGGGAACGGTGTGTTTCATGACACAAGTACGGGTACTCCGCCTAGTAGACCTCCTCAAGAGGAGCACGAGATACTTAGATATTTTTGGTGAGCTTTAGGTTGATTCGTGGCTTTATCAAATCTTTAGTACATGCATTTTGGTATTGTATAGTAGTTAAGGATAAGGCATGGCTTTTTCTTACATAGACTAAGTTTGTGTATCTTATAGAGGCTTTGTAGACTAATGTATCGAGTGGATTTATGTTTAGTTCCAGTCACGCCCTGAGCCTACACCCTAGAGGTGGCCGACACTCAAGAACCATTTATGATCTCCAAGCGAACTCTTGGCCTGGCTGACTACTTAGCATAAGACTTACTTAAGAATTCAAAAGCTTTTAAACAAAAATAGGATTTAACTCAAGGAACTTAACATTCCCAAAACTCATACTATCTCAAAAAATATAATACTCATATAGTCTGAAAATACATTGAATAATAAAAGATGAAACGATCTTAAACAAGAAAATACTGAGACATCCTCAAATCTAGCTATCTATAAAGCCTCTAATGTTTAGAATAGATATACAAGACCCACGACACCTCAATTACTAATCAAAAGATAAAATGTGACTTCCTTCGGAATGCAAAAAGGCTCACCAACTAAATGAGTGCAATGAGATCTCAATGAAGCGCTTGTTGATGATCCTGAACACCTGTATCTGCATCATAAAAAGATGCAGGTCGAATGTCGTCAATATATGAAATGTACAAGTATGTAAGATAGCCGAAGAGAAATAACTGAAAGAAATGATAGATATAGATAAAATATACTCAAGTTGAATGTAAAGAGATAAAGGATTTAAATCATTTAAAGCTTTACAAATACTTATTCACCTCTAAACTCAATATAATAAGTGATATATGAAAAAACTCTATTTGGGAGATTCTCTAACTGGCAACCATCACTATGAGCTACGTGATGATACAACATCTCACCCATGCTGCCAGAGCTATCATATATCGTGTCGGGGTATAAAATTTCTCAACTTAGTGGATCCACTAAGCAATAAGGATTCATCTAAAAAGTATGATCATTTACCCATGCCGGCAGACATGGTTAAATGTATTCTCATGCTCAAATGTGAAAAAACATACTCTTTCTTTGTTTTGAAGTAATTACTCAAAATACCCTCTTAAAAGAGGTAATGCCATGAAGTATCTCTGAACTAATAAACTCATTTAGAAATCAAAGTTTCTCTTTCTCAATGTAACAAAATGATACATTTGGGTGTACTTAGTTCCCTTATACACTTTCTCAAATCATTTTTCAGACACTTTCTCAAGACTCCTCTTTGCTTTCTGAGAACTGAGTTTAAAACATTTACGTTTGTTCAAAAGATTCTCAATAAGAACTCAATGAATACTAGAATACATATGAACAATCAACTCAATAAATCTCAATGCACAATATATAGCAATTCAATAATTAGGAACAGAAATTCAATAATCATGAACTCAAGAACTTAGATTTCAACATCAACTCATCTCAAGAATACTCAAATCTAAGGATAGAACCATAGATTACTCTTTTACTGATTTGAAAGTAGATGTAAAGCGTGGGGATGAACGAGTCTAACACTATGATACCCTTACATACCTGGAAGAACAAATTTCTTGGCAAAATCAACGAAGCTTGAAGAATTCTCAAAACCCTAGTTGTTTCTCCTCTTGGAACCTTGCTCTAAAGACTTGAAGTGTTAATGAACATTCAAAACTGATTAACACTCTCTAAGCCCTTAACTAGGTGTAAATTGTGGTTTAGGCTTAGAATAGGGGTTAAAATAGCACAGCTTAGGTATTCACCACCTAGTAAATGACTAAAATAGCATTGACTTAAAAAGCTGATAGGTGACCTAAATGGACCCCTACACAAACCGTATAAGTCTACACAGTCCGTACAAGGAACCGTATAAAAGAGGCCAAAAATCAAGTTACTCTAAACAGCCGAATAGACCCCTACACAGACTGTATAAGTCTACATGAATCGTTTAAGGAACCGTACAAAGGAGGACAAAATAAGGTTGCCCTAAACGGCCAACCATTGTCCCTAAACGGACAGTGATGCCCTAAACAAACCATTTAGGGATCCGTGAATGGTCCTGGCCTATTTTAGGCTTATGGTCATGTCCGTTAAGCCACTTTAACCTTTTTCCAAGTCCAAGGTATTACAGTTCCTTAACAGTTGTGGCCTCAACGACCAAGTCATATATATATATATATATATATATGTTTTGGGCCTATCTATAGTGGTTTTATCACTATAGCTTATATATGTTTGTTAAAGTTGTATGATTATCCTAGTTATTTGTTTGGTGAGAAAAAGTTATAATTAGTTGGTTTTCTCAGGGGCCATAGGAAATCGAGTGCCCATCTATCATAATGAGATTTGAGGCGTGACAAGAAGTTTCTCAACAAATCAACTTCAACTTTTGCTTTGAAACAACTAGGTCTAGGCCATATCTACATGTAGGGGCTTACACACTACTTTGGCCATCTCTAAATAAGGATTCCTTGACAAAAACAATTCGAAGATAATGTAGGAAAGGATTTCTAAACAAGTGCACTAGTAGTTTCCTCTTCCGAATTGAACCAAGATTCCCATTTAAGGGGTCTCATCTGATAACAATCATCCTTCGCGTGAAGAAAGTAAGCAGGTTTTGACATCACATGTACATAGTCCTACATGGTGGTGAGACATATTAACACGTCTTATCAAACAAAAATCTACTCTTACATTATTCTTTTATTTCACATTGTATGGGGATGATTTTGCGAATTTCATCGGGCCAACCATATAAAGGAGAACTTCCTATGATGTCAAACTAAAGATCTTCATGTATTATCATGTTATTCACTTCTTTTTCTTCCCAAAGCAAGGTTGGTTCACCATAAACATAGGGTTAGGTTTTGGTATTTCTAGGTTCAATTTAAGGAATTCAAGTAATAAGAGGGTATTATAGGTGGTGGTGGTCGTCGTGGTGGCTCCCCTCTAGGTAGAGGTGGCCAGCCATTGTGGCAATTGCCATGGTACTGATTGGTAATGCTATGGGGGGCATTAGGGTTTTTCTCTCATAGTTCTCTATTTTTTAAGATATCGACAAGCACGGGATCCCACATGAGGTTGTACTTCTAAAAAAAAAACTGGTTGTACTTCAAAATAGAAGAATTTATTTTTAAAAAAAAATTCTTGACCTCGTGAGGTCCTTTTTTTGTCCTCTCATGAAGTTTCTTTGGAAAAGTGACTAGTCGTTTTGTGACATACAATTGAGGTCGAATTTTCAATATATATACAACTGACCTCATATAGTTGCTTTCTTAGATCGATTTTAGCAATTTGTTTAATAGTGTAATTATGATGCACAAGCATGCTTAAAAATTGTTCTTACCCATAATGTTATGTTTTAAACTCATTTGAGGACGAACAAAAGTCTAAACATAGGGGGTGATTAGAGTCCCATTAGTCCCTCAAATCCTAAAATTAGTGTTTCTATGGCTTAATTAGACCTAATTAATATTCTGAATTTCCACCATTAATTACAATAATTTAATGGTTAATCTTTAAGTAAATTCATGATATAAACTCAAGAAGATCAATGATTAGAATATTGCTAACTCAAATCGTGAATATCCAGTCCAAACCTTGAATTCTTGTATCTTAGAAAGTCTCAATAATGAAGGAAATAGTTATTTTCTCGCAAAATTGTCCAATTTATTATCTAGTGAAACTATCTCAATAAATCTCAAATGATAACATTAACTTGTACTACAAAATATAAAATACTCAAAATGAGAAATTGATTTATAAGAATTATTAATAGGTATAAAAGAAGACCAATATAATATATATATATATATATATATTCTATATTCTACTATTATATAAGAGGGAGTTTATGATGGGACTTCTATG
>JAJOOR010004455.1:0-68731 GCA_036250505.1 Solanum acaule
CACCCCATTTCCATCCCTCTTTATCACATGGCCCCGATAGAGTTGAGATAACCTAAGGCTCAAATCCAAGAACTTCCTGATAAAGGCTTTATCCGTCCGGGACTTAACCATTTGACTTCTGACAATAAGAGGAAGAGAAGCCCTCTTGAGTAAGGGCTCTTGAGTTAGAGTTCGAACTCACCTTCTTTCTTCTATTTCATAGCCTCTTCCGTATTCTCAATCGGAATAGCCAGGCCATCTAGTAGTCATCTCAACAGAAGGCTTTATCCGATACCCACCCCATTTCCATCCCTCTTTATCACATGGCCCCGATAGAGTTGAGATAACCTAAGGCTCAAATCCAAGAACTTCCTGATAAAGGCTTTATCCGTCCGGGACTTAACCATTTGACTTCTGACAATAAGAGGAAGAGAAGCCCTCTTGAGTAAGGGCTCTTGAGTTAGAGTTCGAACTCACCTTCTTTCTTCTATTTCATAGCCTCTTCCGTATTCTCAATCGGAATAGCCAGGCCATCTAGTAGTCATCTCAACAGAAGGCTTTATCCGATACCCACCCCATTTCCATCCCTCTTTATCACATGGCCCCGATAGAGTTGAGATAACCTAAGGCTCAAATCCAAGAACTTCCTGATAAAGGCTTTATCCGTCCTAGTGCTTCCTTGTAGGGTGCTCTTGTCTTGTTTGTTAAGAAAAAGGATGATAGTATGAGGATGTTCATAGATTACCGGCAATTGAATATAGTCACCATTCGAAACAAGTACCCATTGCCTCAAAAAAATGATCTTTTTTACTAGTTGCAAGGTGCATCAGTTTTATCTAAGATTGATCTAAGATCTGGTTACCATCAGTTAAAGATTACGCTTGAGGATGTACCTAAGACGACATTTAGAACCTGCTATGGGCACTATGAGTTTCTCGTTATGTCGTTTGGGTTGAAAAATGCGCTTGCAAATTTCATGAGTTTGATGAATGGTGTGTTAAAACCATTTCTTGATTAGTTTGTGACAGTATTAATTGATGACATTTTGGTTTATTCGAAAAGTGAGGAAGACCATGTCGACCATCTTCGTATTGTTCTGGGTGTTCTTGGAAAACAAAAGTTGTATGCGAAATTTTCAAAGTGTGAATTTTGGTTGAATTTAGTTACCTTTTTGGGGCATGTAGTTTCAAGGGAAGGGGTAATGGTAGATCCCCAAAAGATTTACGCGGTTAAGAATTTGGTTTAGCCTAGCTCTGTGACTAAAGTTAGGAGTTTTGTGGGACTCGCTAGCTACTGTCGTCGATTTGTGAAGAACTTTGCTTCTATGGCCACGCATCTGATAAGGTTGACCAAAAAGGAGGTGTCTGATATGGTTGACCAAAAAGGAGATGTCATTCGAATGGACCGAAAATGTGATGAGAGCTTTCAAAAGCTCAAGAATCTTTTGACCACAACATCTATTTTAGTTACCCATAGTAGCAAGAACACAATTTATATTTTTAGATGAAAAAATCATGAACTTACTTAATGAGAAGAATAAACCCAGAATTTCTACTTGAATTTCAAAGTCAAAATCTTCAAAACGAACTTCGGAAATTAAGAATTGCTAAAGTTGCAAGTTAATCTCCTAAGCCAAAAACTAGAACTAAAATAATAAAGCCTAGCCACCACATTTGCCTCATCCCGAATCAGGCCTAATCCCCCGTTGCCCGGATCAACTTGTCACAATGCTAGATTGGCACTCCAGAGTCCCTGCATATATGAAAGATGAGGCAAGGAAAAGGGTAAGTGGTGGAGGCCTTGAAAGCCCTCTCGTGAATCTCCACAATGATTATGTGGTTAAAATCAATGTCGAACCCCGCAACCAATGCTGCTACCATAACCGCGCGGTCCCAAGTGAGTGCATTATCAGCCTTCGTGGGAGAAACCCAATTCCGTACCAACAACCAAAAAACATAGCCACAAATGTGAGACTGGCCTTCTTGATACTTAAGCCCGGGGTGGTGACCCAGTCGGCTCGCTGTCCATCAGTAGTAATATAATGAGCCAGCCAGTGTAATACAGTCTCCCTTTTCTCGGCAATTTGCTGGAACTCCCCGCCCCGCACAATGTCCCATCTATAGTCAAATTCAGCCGTGTTGAGTGCCCTAGTGTGGCCAGGGCTAGGGCCATAGAGGAACCGGCGGATGGTGTTATCAGAGATATCCACAGAAAACCTGCCTACTAGTGTAGCATGGAGTGCTGTCTGGGCTCTGGGATTGGCCCTTTTCTGTATAGAGCCTCAAAGAGTGGCTACATAGGAATCATAGAACTCCCTCACGATCTCCTCGCTATATGTTCCTTGTTCCTTTCCCATCCTCTCGCACTTATGATGTTTAAAGAGCCGGTGGATGTCGAGTATAGTGTGTAGGCTCCCTGTGAGAACTCTTCCCTCTTTTGTGATTAGCCGGGACATCTTTTTTTTTTCATTCAACATCTTGGCATCCCTGTAGATCTGCCATTGGCCCTCTACACACCATTGGTGTTAGGTGGAATTGGAATATTCCTTTAACTAGTAGCCTCATCAAACGAGGCAACCTTATCACGTGAACTGGAACCAATGGCAGAGCTGAAAGTAGGGGAAAACTTAGAGCCGGAAGTAGAACCAGACTCAGAGTCGGAAGCAGAACCAGCTGGTGACCCGATCAGTGTGTTATCCTCATCAAACTGGGAGACAGTGACTACGTCGGTAACCACCTGTCGGGATTGATTTCGGGTAGCACGAGGTGTAGTAGGGGATGTCTTTGTGGCTGGTGGAACATATGCGGGATCCTTCTTCGCATCCACGTCTTCATCAATCAGCCAAAAAGTTGGGGCCACGAATTTTGTTTTACCCCTCTTTGTGTAGGTCACTTGTTTCTTAGGAGCCATGGTACCTGTGGATGTATAATTAGTACCAAAATAAACCAATAATACACTCGAAAGAATTTTAGAACTAAGAACGAACCAAAACGAAAAACCAAATTTTTTTTCAGACACTAGCTTCAGTGGCCACCTACGGTGGGTATCTAAGGTTCGTAGGCTAACCTACTGTCCGTATATCCCCTCTGTAGATCAGAAGTCCCAAATAGGTGGGCTCTGATGGGAACCATGGATGTGCAGAACGGTCCGTAGATTGACCTACGGACCGTAGTCCACCTCCGTGGTTCCACACTTAGTGGAGTTGCTATGTGCCACTAACCACAGACCTAATCTACGGTCCGTAGATTGACCTACGGTTCGTAGACGGGGTCTTGTGGATCAGGTCTGTGCCAGGTATCAGTCATGCTACAATTTGAAACCCAATTTTACCCATTTCGACAATTTACCCTAGTTGAATCATGCATTTCAACACAATTTATGCTAGTTCGTCATTCTAAGGGTTCCACTTACTCAATTTTCAACAGGTATGCATACGAGACTAAGAACCCTAAGTCGAAACTTGCATTTAGACTCTTATTTCACTGATTTTACACAATATGAAGATACACAATCACAATCTATCATCCCAAGGGTGTTTATACTTTTAGTTTAGCATGCATTTTCAGACAACAACTACCCAAGCTCAAGACCCAAATCCCGACTTTCTATAACATCAATGAATTGGAAATTCAAAGTGAAGGGAAAGTTGATTACCTGACAAGAAAAGGAAATGGGGTGATTGTGTGATGACTCTAGACTTCCAACAACCTTTTTACTCACCTTTCGCACCGAACCCGGACACCGGAACTCTGAAAATGGGGATGAAGGGATTTGGGGGAAAAGGAGAGTGATTTGGGAAATGGAAGGATGAATGTGGAGTGATTAAAGGGTGAGTGGTGGTAATATGGAGAGATTCTAGGAATTTGGCGGGTTTAGAAACGGTTAGGAAGTAATATTAGAAGTGGGAAATGATTTGAAAATGGGGGCATTTTATTTAAAAGGGGTCCGGGTCGGGTCAGGCAGAACTAGGGTTTGGACCTACGAGACCCCGTCTACGGTCCGTGGGTCGACCTACGGTCCGTAGATGGGATTCGTAGATCACTCTCACACTTAGAAAATTCAGAGAACTTACCTGGGATCTACAGACTCCATTCACGGTCCGTGGAATGAACCACGGACCGTCGATGGGGTCAGTAGACTTCTGCAAAAGAATGTTTCCTGCAGATTTTGCTTTTCACCCCTGCACATGTAGCAATCGTTAGGCCTTTCTTTTTACATTTTCCGGACGCTTTTTACACACGGACCCTATGCTATATCTAGCCAACACTAAAACAAAAATAAAACACCTATCTCAAGGAATACAGAAAAACAAATAAACAAAGAAAACTACTAAACCAAAAAGAAAAACCCATAGTTGGCTAGAATGCACATCTTGGGTTGACTCCTAAGCAACACTTGATTTAACGTCGCGACACAACGAAAGCCTGTTGATTACTCAGACTTCATCAAGATAGTAGGCCTCAACAACTTCTTGCACACTTTCTGCGTTTCCCAGATAGATCTTGATCCTTTGCCCATTTACCTTAAACCTTGTTCGCTCACTGTTCTCAAGCTCCACCTCTCCATATGGGAGCACTTGCGTGACTAAGAATGGCCTGGTCCACTTGGACTTGAGCTTGCCCGGAAACAAGCGCAACCTAGAGTTGAGTAGAAGCATAAGATCACCCACAACAAATTCGCGTTTTTCAATCCTTTGATCATGATACTTCTTCATCTTCTCCTTGTACAAGGCTGAACTTTCATAAGCTCTTAGGAGAAACTCATCAAGCTCATTCAAGTCACTCATTCTCTGATTTGATGCGGCGCCCCAATCCAAATTTAGCTTCTTTATAGCCCACATAGTCTTATGCTCTAGCTCTACCGGAAAATGGCAAGACTTCCCATATACAAGTTGGTAGGGGGACATACCTATGGGAGTCTTGAATGCGGTGCGATAGGCCCATAGAGCATCATCAAGCTTCCTTCACCAATCCATTATGTTAGCATTCACAGTCTTTGCCAAAATCTGCTTGATCTCTGTGTTGTACACTTCAACTTGCCCACTAGACTGCAGATGGTAATGAGTGGCTACATTATGGCGGATGGCATATTTCTCAAGTAACTCCTTGAAAAACTTATTACAAAAGTGGGAACCTCCATCGCTAATAATCGCCCTAGGTGTACCGAATCTGGAGAAGATATTCTTTTTCAAGAATGCGATGACACTCTTCCCTTCATTGTTGGAAAGCGCAATTGCTTCCACCCACTTTGACACATAATCAACCGCAACAAGATTATACTTCATCCCATGTGAACTCATAAATGGACCCATAAAATCAATGCCCCATACATCAAACAACTCTATCACCAATATAGGATTCATAGGAAGCTCTTGCCTCTTTGAAATTCCTCCTTCTCTTTGGCAACGGTCACAAGACTTGGCGAAATCATGAGCATCTTTGTGGATGGTAGGCCAGTAATACCCACACTGCATAATCTTATTTGTAGTTCGAATACAATTATGATGCCCACCAACAGGCGATGAATGGCACGCCTCTAGTATACTTAACATCTCAACCTCAGGCACACAACGATGAATAATCCCATCAGCACAACTATGATACAAATAAGGTTCATCCCAAAAGAACTTCTTTACATCATACATAAACTTTTTCCTTTGGTGAAAAGAAAAATCCGATGGCACCAGATCACTTGCCAAATAGTTAGCAAAGTCTGCGAACCAAGGAATCAGATCGTGAGAAGCAGCCAATACCTGTTCATCTGGAAAAACATCATTAATTTCAGCCCTATCACCAAGCTTTAGCATAGATTCTTCCTCCAATCTAGTCAAGTGATTGGCAACTTGATTTTCTGTCACCTTTCTATCTTTCACCACAAAGTCAAACTCTTGCAGCAACAACACCCATCTAATCAAACTCGGTTTTGCATCCTTCTTAGCCATCAAATACCTCAATACAGAATGATCAGTAAGCACAATGACCTTAGTACCAAGCAAGTAGGATCAAAATTTCTCGAATGTGAAAACTACTGCAACAAGCTCATGTTTAGTCACTGTATATTTATTTTGAGCCACATTTAGAGCTTTGCTAGCATAGTAAATAGGATGAAGAATCTTCTCTCACCTCTGTCCCAATACTACACCAAGCGCCATTCCACTTGCATCACACATTACCTCAAACGGTTGTCCCCAATCCGGTGAAATAATGATAGGTGCAGTAACTAACTTCTCTTTCAACTCTCCAAATGCTCTCAAACAAACATCATCAAAATCAAACTTATACTTCTTTTCCAGCAGTTTGCACAATGGATGTGCAATTTTGGAGAAATCCTTGATGAACCTCCTATAGAAACCTGCATGCCTAAGAAAACTTCTAACACCTTTAACAGAGATAGGTGGTGGAAGCTTTTCTATTACCTCAACTTTCGCTCTATCAACCTCAATACTCTTCTCAGAAATCCAATGACCTAGAACTATCCCTTCTTTCACCATGAAGTGGCACTTCTCCCAATTGAGCACAAGATTGCACTCTTCACACCTTTTAAACACCTCCGCCAAATGGTCCCGACAACGATCAAAAGAGTCACCTACCACAGAGAAATCATCCATAAATACCTCAATAGTGTCCTCCACCATATCAGAAAATATCGACATCATACAACGCTGGAAGGTCGCTGGAGCATTGCACAACCCAAATGGCATTCGTTTGAATGCAAAAGTTCCATAAGGGCAAGTGAAGGTGGTCTTCTCTTGGTCTTCCAGAGCTACAAAAATCTTATTGTAGCCTGAATAACCATCAGGGAAACAATACCAACCCTTACCCGCAAGTCGGTCCAACCTCTGATCCATGAACGACATAGGCAAATGGTCATTTTCTGTCCAAACATTCAATTTCTGATAGTCCATGCAGGCTCTCCATCCAGTCACAGGCCACATCAGAACAAGGTCGTTTCTCTCATTAGGTACCACAGTAATCCCACCTTTCTTGGGCACACACTGAACAGGACACACCCAACTACTATCTGCAATGGGATAAATAACTCCAGCATCCAGCCACTTGATGATTTCCTTCTTAATTACCTCATGCATAGGCGTGTTTAATCTTTTCTAGTGTTCAATACTAGGCTTGTGATCTGGTATGAGTTGAATTTTATGAGAGAAAATGCCAGGAGGAATCCCAGTAATGTCCACAATAGTCCACCCAATAGCTCGATTGAACCTCTTCCACACAGAAACCAATGCCTCAACTTGTGCCACATTCAAATCTGCCGCAATGATGATAGGTAAAGTACCATCTCTCCCCAAGAATACATACCTCAAATGTGATGGTAGAGCCTTAAGCTCCAATTTCGCCACCTCCTCAACAGACGGTCTAGCAGGTGGAGAGTCGCAATTCTTCATGCCTAATTCCAATCTCTTTGGTTTTGAACGGAATTCAAACCTATCAAGTGCGGCGACCAATTCATCATAGTCTTCAATACCATCACCATCAAAGTTCATCATTACTGCTGCTAGTGCATCAACACCCAACCTCTCTTAAATAGGCACCTTAGAACCACTCTCCATAATATGTGTCACCATAGACCCCGATTTGAGCTCACTACTCTGCTTCATGGACCTAGAGTTATTGAAAGTTGCCTCTTCATTGTTCAATCGGAACTTCATCTACCCTTTGTCCATATCAATCAAGGCGCGCCAATGGCTAGGAAAGGTCTCACAAGGATAATGGGAACCTCAAAATCAACATCACAATCAAGTATCACAAAATTCGCCAGAAAGATAAAAGACTCCACTTTCACTAGTACATCTTGGAGCACACCAATAGGCTTCTTCACAGTTCTATCGGCCCTAAGAAGTCGCATCATAGTTGGTTTTAGATCCCCTAAACCCAAGTTCTTGTAAATAGACAATGGCATCAAATTGATACTAGCACCCAAATCGCACAACACCTTTGCAAAATGCAGCAACCTAATGGTACAAGGAATAGTGAATGCCCCAGGATCTTCCTTCTTCTGCACAAGGGACCTTGTAGCAATAGCACTACAATATTGCAACTTATCATCATTTTCAAAACTCATGGCCCGCTTTTTAGTTACCAAATCCTTCATAAACTTCGCATACCCAGGCATTTGCTCCAAATCTTCTATTAACGACACATTGATGGAAAGCTGCTTTAACATACTAATAAACTTACGGTATTTGCCTTCTTTAGTCTTCTTCACTAACCTCTGTGGGAAAGGAGGTGGAGGTCTAGGCATGGGAACAACTTTCTGAGTTATCTCCGCTTCCTTCTCTGTTGCATTCTTGGGCTCTTCATTTACCTTAATCATATCATCATCTTTACTAACCTTAACTTCAACCCAAGACAGCATCGGTGGATCAATGGTCTGCTTACCCCCTCGAGTAGTGACTGCCATACAATGCCCTTCATTCTTTGGATTCTGGATGGTGTTGCTAGGAAGTGTTCCCGGTTGACGTGGGTTCACTGTAGTAGACAACTGAGTCATCTGCTGCTCAAGATGCTTGATTGACACTGCATAGGCGTCAACTTTTTGACCAATACCAGACAAGTCATTTCGCATCTCCTTCACATTCTCATCAGTTGCATCAAACCTTCTCATCATCTTCTGCATCATATCCTCAATACGTGACATATTACCTCCAGCTTCCTTATTACCAGATTCCCAATTTTGAGGAGAGACATAAGGTCCAACCTGATCATTTCTGTTGCCATAGTTGTTCCGGTTGTAGTTGTTGTCGCGATTGAAGTTCCCATCCCGGACATATTGACCCTCTCAGTTGTAGTTGCCATAGTTTCGACCTTGGTTTCCTTGACCTTCTCGCCAATTATCCATATTGGAACCTTGGGTGTTGGCTCAAAAACCCCCCGTCTGATCATTCACCGCATAAGTATCCTCTTCATAGTAACATTTCTCACCCGGTGGTGGATTTCTATTCAAATAATTGACAACATTTACCTTTTCCGCACCTCCGCTCACATGCTTCAACACCAACCCTAATTCGGTCCTCATCTGAGCCATCTTCTCACGAATCTCATCTGCAGATTGTTGTTTGTAGCTTGAACGACATACTTGTTCCTCCCAGTATCTGAATTTCTAGTGCTCCACACTTTATTGTTTCGGGAAATCTTCTCTAGTTTCGCCGCATTCTGCTCAAAAGTGCACTCACCATATGAACCTCCAACGATAGTATCAAGCACCGCCTTACTATTGTCATCCTGACTTCGATAGAAGTATTCCTTCAACGATTCATCATCAATGCGGTGATTCGGGGCACCTCTAATAAAAGCAGTGAACCTATCCTAAGAAGTATTCATAGACTTTCCAGGTAGAGCAACGAAGTTATTGAGTTTATCTTTGTGATTCAGCTTCTTTGACCCGAGAAAGTGTCTTGCTAGGAACACTTTAGTTAATTGTTCTCATGTGTAGATTGAGTTATAAGGAAGCTCATTAAACCACACAACAACATCGCCGGTCAAAGATAGAGGGAATACTTGCAATCCAATGACTTCCATGTCAAAGTCCGGTTGACCCACACAACTTTTGCAAACACTCCTTAGCTTAGTTATGTATGCATGTGGATCCTTCGATGCCAAACCGGTGAACAAACCCCTCCCTGTAAGCATCTGCATCAAACTACAAGTCACCACAAATGTATGCCCCGGAGGTAGGACAAGAGGTCCTTCAGATTCATTGGCATTAAATTTGACTATAGTTATCATGTAGTCTTGGTCCTGGTGGATCCTGTACCCTCAATGCATCTCCTAGTAGATTCTCATCTTGAACCTGATTATTCTCATCACAGACCCTGAGAGGCTGCAATCCAACTCCATCACCTAAGTTTCCTCCGATAGGATTGACAGGGACTCCTTGGTTATTCATTCTTCACAAAGTTATATTCAATTTTGGGTCGTAAGGAGTAAGTGGTTCATCTTAGCTCCTTATACTTGCCATACACTAGAGTAGGAACATGAGAGAAAAAAAACAAAACAAAAAGTAAAATTAGGAAATATTTGACTAAAGTTCAATAATGTAGTTAAACTTAATCTAAAAGACTTATTCCCCGGCAGCGGCGCCAAAATTTGATACGCTCAAATTACACCTCCCTAAAGAAGCGTAAGCGATCGTTATCAAATAAAGAACACAACTTCAAGGTTGGGGTCGATCCCACGAGGAATATGGTTTAGACTTAACTTTAACCCACGATTATATTCGTTTAGTTAACATATTTCTGAAACAAATAACTAAAAGAGGGGGATTTGTGAAACAAATTTTGAAAGTTATGTGAACAATTAGTAAGCAAGATTTAAAATTTTGTTGTTATCAAGATGAGAGAGAAACTAGGTGTATTACATGCAAAGTGATAAGTTAGCTATCTCTAATTCCTTGGTCTGATAACTAGAGAATTTCACCCCGCACCTTGGTCCGGCTACATGTGTATAATTTACTAATCCTTACCTTTACCTCATATTAGACATCACATCGATGTATGGCTTAGTTTTCACCCTCGCACCAATCGACATTAGACTATTAGATAGTATCACACTAAATCTATATTGATAATTCTTTTCTTATTAACTACCTCCTTGGTACGACAAGTAGCAACAAGGCAAGTTCTAACGCGTGCACTCGTTAAAAAGACTTTCAAATGAAAGAATTATCAATGCATGCAATAACACTATTCAAGAATTACTTAATTACTATTCATACGTTGTTAATCGCTCATGGTTCCTATAACCATAGGTGTGGATTTAGTTACCCATAGTAGCAAGAAGACAATTCATATTTTTAGATAAAGAAATCATGAACTTACGTAATGAGAAAAATAAACCCAGAATCTCAACTTGAATTTCAAAGTCAAAATCTATAAAATGAACTTAGGAAATTAAGAATTGCTAAAGTTGCAAGTTAATCTCCAAAGCCAAAAACTAGAACTAAAATAATAAAGTCTAACCCCCAAAAATGAGGTTTACATTCCCTATATATAGAAAAATAAGTCCTACCTAAAAAGGAAACGAAATAAGGAAATAATGTTTCAGGATGCGGTTTCGATCTATGACACTGACCTACGGACCGTGGATTGACCTACAGTCCGTAGGTCCTTTCCGTGGCTCAAGACTTAGGCAATATTGTCAGCTTCAAAATCTTCACTCTCTAACTCAATCGACGGATCAACAGTACGGACCGTGGTTTGATCTACAATCCGTGGATCCTCCTCCATAGCTCCATACTTAAAATCTTGAAAATCAGGTACTAGAACCCCCTCTTTGAATAATTTGATGGAATTGTCGTATGGCCCGTAGGTTGATCGTTTGCAATCGTGATTCCACACTTGGTCAAGAATTCCTTGATCTTCTTCAAGCCTTGCCCGTCCATCTATGATCACCATCTACCGAACGTGATTGGACCTAGGGTCCGTCAATCACATCCGTAGATGCCCTTTTCTGCATATTCTTCAGTTGTATCTCTCAACTTCCGCATCTGAACTTATTTCCTACAAACATGATAAAAACATATAAAAACCAATACAAAATGGCCCTAGATACACATAAATCTTAAGTGAAATGTATTAAAAATACCGTAAACTCACGGTATATCAACACACTAAGTCGAAAAGCAGTAAGTATGGGTAGTATAGCTTACTTGAGTGTATCCAAGCGACCTTTGGCTAAGGAAATTCAAACCTTGGAATCTAAGTTCATGCAGTTGGGTGTCTCAGAAATTGTGGGGTGTTAGCTAGCATTGAGGTAAGGGCCACATTCATTGATGAGATCAAGGCCAAACAACTTGAGGATGAGCATTTGAAAGAGCTCAGAAATAAAATAGTGTCTGGTAAGACACAAGATGCGACTTTAGATGTGGGGGGTGTACTCAAATTTAAATGAAGGATTTGTGTTCCTCGATTAGATGACTTGATTCAGAATTTGTTCATAGAATCCCATGGTTCATGGTATTCCATTCATCCGGGTGTGACCAAGATGTACCGAGACTTGAAGCAAATTTATTGGTGGTCTGGCATTAATAATGATATATCGAAGTTTGTGGCTAAGAGTCAAAATTGCCAACAAAAAAATTTAGCATCAAAGGCCGGCAGGTTTGCTTCAGAGAATGTCAATTCTGGAATAAAAGTAGGAAATAATAGCTATGGATTTTGTGGTTGGTCTTCCCAAGACTTTGGGAAAGTTTGATTCTATTTGGGTAGTGGTTGACAGATTGACTAAGTCAGCCCATTTTATTTAAGTTAGAATACATTATAATGCTCAATAATTGGCTAAGGTTTATGTGAAAGAGATAGTGAGGTTGCACGGGGTGCCCCTTTCTATCATCTCAAACCGTGGTACGCAGTTCACATCCTACTTTTGGAGGAGATTACATGATGAATTTGGCACACAACTCACTTTTAGTACAACTTTCCATCCACAGATGGACGGGTAGTCGGAGAGGACTATCCAAGTGTTAGAGGACATGTTGAGGGCATGTGTGATTGACTTTGGAGGATGTTGGGATAAGTTCCTACCTTAGTGTGAGTTCTCCTATAATAATAGTTACCACTCCAGCATTAATATGGCACCATTTGAAGCACTGTATGGGAGGGGATGTAGATCACCCATAAGATGGTTTGAGGCTGGATATGTGAAACCTTTAGGGGTTGATTTAGTAAAGGATGCTCAAGATAAAGTAATGAGTATTCAAGATAAGCTTTTAGTAGCCCAGAGTAGATAGAAAAAGTATGCGGACCATAAGTTAGAGACATGGTATTTTAGACTGGTGAGAAAGTTCTTCTTAAGGTGTCACCCATGAAAGGGGTGATGAGATTTGGCAAGAAGGGCAAGCTTAGCCCTCGATACATTGGACCATTTGAAATTCTTGACTGTGTAGTACTAGTAGTGTATAGATTGGCTTTAAATCCAAACCTATTGGGAGTTAATCCGGTTTATCATGTGTCCATGTTGAAAAGATATCATGGCGACAGGGATTGCATCATAAAATGAGACTCAGTGTTGTTAGAGAAAGACCTCCAATATAAAGAGGAACCGATTGCAATCCTTGATCGTGCTGTTCGAAAGTTGAGGACCAAAGAGATTAAGTCCGTGAAAGTTCAGTGGAGGCATCATCCAGTTGAGGAAGCTAGTTGCGAAACCGAGAAGGACATGAGAGACAAGTATCTCAGTTGTTCATCGATTCAGGTACTACTCCACCCTTACTTTAGCCCTCTTTCCTAGTTTATCACTCGGGGACAAGTGATGGGTAAATTGGTATCTATTGTAATGACATGTTCCCGTCGTTAAAGAAAAGCCATCGGAGAAAGAATTTTGGTTAGAAAACTTTTTCATAGTAACTTGAGAATTCCTAGCCTAGTCCAGATTTGGATGAAATCAGAGTCATGAGAGGTCTAGGAAATATGGTAATGAATGAGAGATCTAATTATGATTTTGATCACATGAGTAGATCGCCAAACGTTAAGGTATCCGTACAACTTTACGAAATCAAATTTGGGTGAGTAGAACTCCCAAAATTGATCTAAGCGTGAACGAGTAGTTTCTGAGTGTCATGGGTTGAAGGTGTGTTGTGAAATGGGGGTTTGAAACTCATCTTTCGACTCTCTATTTCCATGCAAGCCGCCAGGGTGGAATTATTCCCGCCATGGCGGGGATGCTGTTGTGGGTTTGGTCCGCTACGGTGGGCCTGTCGTGAATTAAGTCGGAATTAAACCCCAAAAACATTATTTTCTAGTAGTTTCATTTTTGAGAGTTAGGAGACGACCCCAGGCAATTTCTGGACAATTTTCCTCTATTTTTGGGGTTAAAGGTAAGGATTTTACTCCCATAATCCATTTTTTGATCCGTGGAACATAGATTTATGGGTAATTATCAATGGAGGAGGGTTTTGACCTGAAAACTAATAGTGGAAAAAGCCCTAAGTTGGGTATTGAGATCTTCAGTTTGGCCTAGTGTTGATAATTTTGATTGTAATCCAGGTAATTATGCCTCCTTATTGATCCCTACATTAATTTGTTGTTTATAGGCCTAGAACAAGTGGAAAGAATCCGGAAAAGGAAGAATCAAGTTTCTTAGGAGGATTCAAGCTTGATTTTAGGTAGATGATGGTTTGATTTCATGTTTGTGTGATGTATGTTAGTATTTGCTTAATTGTAATGTATGTATGTATGCGAATGTTGCACTATTGATAACATCAAATGCGAATGAGTACGAATGAATGATTGTATGCCATAAATCAACACTTGATTGTATGATTATGAGAATGTACATTGTGATTGTGATTGTGACTTGTAGAATAGACCGGGTGTTACGTTCCAATAGACTAACTGGGATTGGATGTCACATATCGACATACATATGGGAACATGTGTCACATTCTGACACACTAACTTGGATCGGGTGTCAAGATCTGACACAATAACAGTTTGGGTATGGGTTCCATGAGAGGACCACTAAATTGTCATATATGCGTATGTACTTGATATTAGAAATGTGGAATGGTACATTGCTCCAGAAATAATAATTGATATTGTATATGTTCGGTATATGCGTGTTTACTTTGTTGTAACTGTTTGTATATGTTTCACTTACTAAAATAGTCGCGTGATCCTACTAGTACATTGTGGTTGTGTACTGATACTGCATTTTCTCTTTCTTTGTTGAGTACAAGGCATCTTCAGGCGTCTACTGACAGACCTCATCTAGGAGATCAGTGATCAATCGAATTCAAGGGTGAGCCAGTTCTTCCAGGCTACCACGAGTTCTTTATGTTTTAGTCCACTCTTTTAAGACTCATATTTTCTAGTTAGATATTCGTATGTTTAATTGGATTGTACCCATTTTCTTTAGACTTGTTGAACTTTAGAGTTTTGGTATACTGACTTTCAGATTCTAGGGAATATTTCCGCAATGTTTTGATAGTCGTTGTTAGACTTTTGGAGTTTATGGGAGCTCTACTTTATTTCTGCGTTTAAACCTGCTTCCGTATTTTTAAATGTTAGTTCTTGGGTTACCTAATTAGTATTAATGGTTCTCCCACCGGAGGGTTAGTGTGGGTGCCAATCATGACGGTCTAGGTCTTGACACATCATCAATATGAGTCATAATTACCAACATATCAAAGTATTATCTAAACAGTATATTTATCAATTTTCATAAACGCCGCCGGAACATTAGTCAACCCAAACGACATCACCAAAGACTCATAATGACTACACCGGGTTCTAAAAGTTGTCTTTGGAATATCATCCCCTCTCACCCTCAATTGGTGATAACCTGACAG
This sequence comes from Solanum acaule, assembly GCA_036250505.1. NCBI lineage: Eukaryota > Viridiplantae > Streptophyta > Magnoliopsida > Solanales > Solanaceae > Solanum > Solanum acaule. The sequence goes on from JAJOOR010004455.1 coordinate 15,280, forward strand.
AGATCAATCTTAGAGAAATACCTGGCCCCTTGAAACTGGTCAATAAAAAAATCTATTTCCCTCACCCTAATTAGGAGGTTAAAGCAACCTTTAGCCGTGATCCTTCTAACCTTCATATAAGGAGCATCTCACCTCTAGGCATAGAACTTCCTCTTTCCACTCTAGGATAGGCTTACTCGGGAACTGAAACCTTGACCACACGAGTTCCACAATCGATAGAAACATAACAAGAGTGAAGCCAATATATACCGAGGATAACGTCAAAGTCCAACATATCAAGCTCTACCATATCAACAAGAGTAACTCTATGGGATAGGGAAATGGGACACTTTCTATAAACCCTCTTAATCGCAATAGAATCACTTACAGGAGTAGAGATAGAGAAGGGTTCTAACAACACATAAATACACAATGCCATACTTTGGCGTCACAAAAGACAAGGTAGCATCGGGATCTAATAAAGCATATACATCTATTTGGAAAACTTTCTACTTACTGGAAACCATATATGGAGAACACTCTTGCTCACCTCGGGTTTGAAGAGTAGAAAAGCGGTTTTGCTAGGGAGCATTGGAATTCGAACCACTAGGAGGAGCTTGCTTTCCCTCTCATCCTTTAGTCGTAAGCATTGGGCAATCCCTTATTTTTTGACCACTTTTACCACAACCAAAACAACCGTTCGTGCCTGCTAGGCACTTACTCACATGCTGTTTCCACACATAGCACAAGTAGGCCTAGGAAATGATGATCCACAACCTTTACCTCCTTGAGGCTTGGGGCTAGACACTCTATCTTTTTTTATACCTAGGAGCATTGGAGGAACCTTGACTGGAAAACCTTTGTTGAAATCTAGGTCGACTTTGTCCATCAGACCTTTCTTTAGAGGAATTATCATCATCAATACTAGACTTCTTCTTTTCCCTAGACCTCTCTTTAAGTTTCTCTTCTTCAATCTATTGGGCATAAATCATAAGACGAAAAATATCCATATAACGATCAAGTATAGCTGTACGACATTCCCTCACTACTAAGTTGGACACAACCGATACAAACTTACCCAGTGTTGACCTAGGGTCGGCCACTATAGATGGAGCATATCTCGACAACTGAGTGAAACTTCAAGCATAATCTTTAACATTCAAATTACCTTGCCGAAGGTTAATAAATTCAAGTACCATAGGCACTCTCATATCTATAGGGCAGAACCTACCAACAAAACCATTCTTAAACATTTCCCACTCCATGGGACCCGCTTTTACCGGCCTCGCCTCTTGCCATTGGTTGAACCAAATCTAAGCAACACCTTTCAATTGATAAGCGGCCAATTCTTCCTTCTCTACCGGAGTCACTCCCACAAAGTCCAACACCTGAGACACCTCATCTATGAACTCTTTAGGATATTCCTCCATCTTTGACCCATGAAATTCCAGAGTTTCTATTCCAGCTTGAGTCAACATTTGAAAACCAAACCTAAGCTCCGCATTAGTCACTTGATCGGTTCAATGGTCAACCGGAACCTGAGAAGCTTTAAGAGGATCTCATTGGTCAACCTTGTCTCCCTCTATTCCACTAGTGAAAGCTCCTTGAGTATTCATGTTCTTTAGACCATTGGGTAAGGATTAGGAGAAAGACCTTATAGAGTTGAACTCTATCGCACGACTTGAGAGTAATGAATGAAGTAGAGTTTCCTAAGCATCTTGTAGCCTCTCATTCATAAATGTGGCGCGCTTCACACTCATGAATAGGATTCTACTAGACGTGGCTTATGATACATTCCTAGGACCATTCTAAAACTTGTGCTCTTATTACCAAGTTTGTCACGACCCAGGGGTATCCCCTAGATGTAACATGGCATATAGATCCCCGAAGGACTCCATACAAGCAACTTAGTCCTCATAACATAAGAAATAGAACAATTTATAGTAAAACAATATTTTAAGTCTAAAATTTTTCATAAAAGAAAGCGGAAGTCTAGAAACTTGTCTCAGTATAGCCATCTATTACAATATTGAATGAAATTGGGCCTAGCCGATACATCATGTACAAAAGGGAAATACAAGAAATGGAAACTAAAAAACTAAAACTCCATTCTCGAAGCATGAGGACTCACCAAACCTCAGAATCTCTAGATCAACACTTAGCCACAAAATTGATGACCCTAACTATCGGTCCCTACATTTGGGAAAAATGTAGGCAAGAGTATGCATTAGTACAAAAATACACTAAGTGTGATAACTATGCAAGAAAACATTTAAAACATGCTAAAAGGGACATTTCATTTCAAAGTATGCAACTTACAAAGTTTAAACATCATCATAGTGATAGTTGGAAAACGTAAGTCATAACATCATCTTCAATGCAAGCTAGCATCATCTTTTAAAACCATTGAACACCACGAGATACTTCTTCCAGCATGTGATAGTTCATTATTAATCTTGTTATTTTTTGAATAAGCCTTAATCGCCAAGAGACCATGTGAGCTATAACATGATCCCCCAGTGTCTCCCACACCGAAAAGGGTGGTCCTACTTGCCTAAGGTAGAACCGGTAAATCTTAGCATAGGCGGATCCACTAGCTGAATAACCTATAGGGGAACATAGTTTATGGGATAAGGAGATTATTACTAGAAACCCGGCCTCTACTAACAGGAGGGCTCCCATCTCAAGAGATTGCTTCTAGAAACCCGGCCTCTACTAACGTGTGGGCTCCCATCTGAACACAATATCCACTCGGTGCTAAGCATAAATCCCACAGAGTAGTTATTAAGTATTAGCTTAACTCATGTTTCATGGAAGGATGTCCTTGACAATCAATCTGAATTACTTCATTAGGATAGCTCTTAGATCATGCGTGAGAAATCATTTCACCGTCCATGTCTACATGCAAATCTTAGATTCAATTAGGTGAGAAAGCCTTTCAACCTTAGAATCTTCATTATGTTAGGAATCCTTTTACATCATGTTCATTATGTGTTCATAAGAATAGCCTTTCAATCAACACAACAAAAAAACATAATCATTGACACTTTACTTTCAAAGTATCCTTAAAGCATTTACATAGATTTTATAAAGACATGCATAATATCATACTTTGCCCTTTCATGGTTCAAAGCCTACTTTCAATCAACACATCTAGAATTCAAGCATTAGACATGGATTTCATTATAATTCATGTGATTCAATCACCTAATGCATTAATTCATAAAATCCATCTTTCATCAAGAAAGACCCACATCATAAGATCACAATTGAGAAATAAGGGAATTACATGGGTTCTTGGGGATAATCATAAAAACCATAGGAAATCATCAGTTCATGTTTATTATAACATAATTCAATCATTAAAATCAAGTTTGAAAGGAACCCATGACTTTTGAATCAAACCCTAACAATTGGGGTTTTCTATCCTTTTGAAATTGGAGATTTTGAAGGAACTCCATGTATCGAAGGTATCCATGGATCAAATCTACCATACCTTAACAACAATGGCGAAAGAAATTGATGTGTAAAGGTTTGCTTCTTGAACCCTAGCTTGAATCTTCTTCTTCTTCAAGTTTCTAGAGAGAGAAATATTTTTAGAGGAAGAACTTTGGGGATTTATTTTGGGTTTTGTAAATTTAAGAGAATGAATTAAGTTTGGGTGATTTGCGGGTTGGAACCATTATATAGGGCTTTGGGTAAAAGGAAAAATGACTTAGTATTGAGTTAAAATGATTAGGGGAAAAGACCTAGAAGTCCCTGACTGGAAATTGCCAAATTGGCATGATTAAAGCCAAAACGGGTCGTCATCATCACCATGGCCCGTCAAATGAGTCGTGAAGAATTTCTGCGTGACAGTGCTTCACTATTTTGGGCATCACTTTTTACTCCAAGATGGGAATTGGGCAAACTCGGCGGCATTGGAAAGAGGACTCAGAGACCTTTAATTAGATAGGTCATGGGTCACCTAATTCGTTTTGAGCTAAAAGATATGATTGTTTTAAGTTGACCCTACACTCTACGTCTAATAAAAACCCTTCACTTGGCAGCCTACTGCCCATTATTCAAGAGAGGCACCACGAGCCGTGGTCCTCTTCGTGGTCTTGGACAAGCGGCTAGGCCACCTCCCCGTAGCCGCTAAAAGTCTAAGGCAACTCCACGAGCCTTCCCATGAGCCGTGAAGTGGCTCGTGAAGAGGGGTTGTTTTGGTTAGTCTTGGGGTGGCTACTGCTTAGCCCACCATGGGCCACACCATGAGCCGTGGTCCTCACCATGAGCCGTGGTGGTGGTCGTGGAAGGTGAGGCAATGTCAAAGGAGGAGTGGGCTACCCTAGCCTTCTTCCTTGGCTCTTGCCCTCCTCCTTGGCTCTAACCCTCACATACTTAACCCTAGTTTAGTCTACTAGATTCCGGGGTGTTATAGAAGAGATACTTTAGAAAATGAAGTTCGAAAGAAAAACTTGCTTGGAACCTTGAAACTCTAGCTTTTGTCTTCCTTGCAGTTTCTTTTTGAGTTGGAGAATTATGATCTTAAAATAAAAGAAAACCAAGGACTTGCTGAAATATATTCCCCTAATATAATTTAAAATATCATGGATTAGTCTTAGGAAAAATGGAAAAGACCGAATAAACCAAAATTAAAAAGATTTTGAAAACCTTCTACGAGGTCATCTACGATTCGTAGTTTGATTTATGGGCCGTAGATCCCATCCATTAAAGTCAGACTAAAATTTTAAGTCTCAAAAATTCATTATACGGGCCCACATTATGGCCTGTAGTGTAACACCTAAGAAATTAAAAATCCAAATAAGAAAGGGAACAAATTTATGTTTTGGAACCAGGTTCTACTAGTTGACCTACAAATCATAGAAAGCTACTGGTCATAGGAAGGGAGTCGAATGAACAAATTTTAGTTTTTGAAAGTTTTAAATATCTGATTATGGTTTACAAATGTAACACCTCAGAAATCAGACTTAAAGCTTTCATCAGAAAAATAAATAAAAACGTGAACCACAAAGGGCTTCATAGGTCGTGATCTGGACCACAGTACATCACCCTCAACATGCTCAACACCCAGCCCAGGAATGGTGGACCACGGGACCCTTCACAGGCCGTGAACCACAACACAGGCCGTACTGGTGCTCATGGCAGTGGGATCAGAACCTCTCAGGCTTTAACGTCAGACCACGAAGTCCTCTACAGGCCGTGGTCTTGATGATGGGCCGTGGACCTGAGTCAACAGACCACCAGCCCAATTGAGGGACCACGATGACCTTCAGGGTCCGTGGTAGGGCTCGTGGACAAGACCCTCAAAACTAGTAGCAACTGGCAGCAGACCATGACCCACACGACGGGCCGTGGTCCTAGTGATGGTCTGTCACTGGCACCGTGGTCCGCCTCCGATAGATTTTAAGTGGGGTTATTTTGGTCTTTTCCCCTATGCATTGGACACCTAAATTACGTCGTTTAACCCCTAAACTACGAAGTTTTGGTCAGTTTAAGCTTAGTAAACTAGTCAGAACTTACCCTAAGTGATTCTTTCACAAAAATCATTCAATCTTAGAGAAAAAAGGAAAGAAACTGGCGATAGCTTTCTCAAGAACACGCAGAAGGTTTTCTTCAGATCCAGCCCCAAAATCGAAAGATTTCTTCTTGAATTTCGTCACCAGGTATGTGGGATTTTGGTATGAGTTTCAAGCACACCTCATCCAATTCTAGGTGTTCAACGATCGTAAATCAGTATAAAACCCAACTAAATGAGTTGGGGTCGAATCCCACAGGGAGCGGTATATGTTATAGAGTCAATTGGGAAGTATGAACATGGTCAAATTAGTCACAGGAATAAACATTATCGAATAAAGACATCATATAAATCAGGGGGTGAAACGAATGTCAAATGGGGGTTTTGGTTTTGATTATCAACTACAAACAACGACAAACAATACGAATTAATCAATAATGAGACGGGTTCTTGGGATGTGATCGATTATTGGCTAATATAGACAAATGGGTAATTGCAACTATTAGAAAATAACTAGATATTAGTGAGTAGGCTAGGATATAGAGGAGGTAAACTTTCTCTCGAACAATTTACCCTGAATCAAATTGATTTCTCTCAAACATCAACAAGCGTGCAAAATAAGACCAGCCCACCACTCAATCAATTCACTCTCTCGAGCTAAATGTGTGGAAGCGGGTTTAGGATTCAATCTCTTGAGTTGAACCCAAGTCAACCCAATACCCACAAACCATCAATCAAAAACCTTAGTTCTAAAACTTCTCTCTCGAGCAAGCCAAGAACACAAAGCTAGAACTGTATTTGCAACTATAATTCTTAAATTAAACAACAATTAATGATTGAACTCACTTCTAAATAACATTTAAATTAACAATTAGCAATACCCATAAGCTAAATCAGCCCATAATCACATAATCACACCCCAAGAATTGGGGTTTTAGTTAGACATCATAAAAAGGTAAAAACCGTTACCAAATTGATTATTCATCAACTGGGTAAGAGTGATTTCTTCCTTACAATGCTCTAATTTGAAGATTATGAAAGACCCACTTCTAATTTCTCAAAAGTGAATTTTTTCAATCCTTAAAAGCTTAGGAAAAACTGTCTCCCAAGCTAAAAACATAATTGAAAACTGATAATTGATTAAAAATTGATACTAAACTAAATGTTCAAAAATGTATTTATAGTCACCAAAAGTGTGTTGCGAAAAGTCACTCAGTGAAGTAAGTCGGGCTAGCCGAACCACTCGGTGAGCCGCCCTTTGGTCACTGCCATCTCCCTTCTACCTTGGCATTCAACATCGTCAAGGTCTGTGACTTTGGGCGATCTAGCACTACATCGCGTAAATACTCGGCGATACGCCGACTACTCCTTTCTCTCACCGACTTGATTTCTTCCCTGAGGACTTGGTACACTAGAACTTTAGGCGGTCAGATAGCCATTCGGCGATTCGCCAAGTGAACTTGGAGATCACCAGGCTGTCTTTCTTCATCCTTTTAGCCTGTTTTGTTCCTTTTTGCTTGTTAGTGTCCTTGCTTTGTTCCTGAATTCATATTCCTGAAAATCAAGGGTTTCACATTAGTTATTGGCATAAAATAAGCATTTAAGGACACTAAATCTATATAAACAAAGCTTTTAATTTGTCCAAATCTCGGACTCATCAACACCCCAACTTAAACTTTTGCTTCTCCTCAAGTAAAATTCAAGTTCAGCAATTCAAAAAGGATGTCTCAAACAGTGCTACAAAAGACACAATCATGAATGCATACAACAAGACTGAACTTACTCATGCAAGGATCAATTGTGCACTCAAAGATTCAAGTTCTGACTCACTATTATCAAAGATTCTCAAGTTCACAATACTTGCTTCAAATGCAAGTTCAAGCTCAACAAAGGTACTCAAATGCCCTCACAACAAAGATGATTCCATATTCACACACAATTGTTCAACAATTTATAGTTCCGAAATCACATACAACTCTCACACTTACAAAGATGAGCACATGCATGACTTCACTCATATGTTTGCCCTTATTTTCCAATCAACATTCGATTCAGCTTACTCAAGATCAAAAAGGTCTTTTCAAGGCTTGTAATGGGGTTGAGTGTAAATATATGGTCATTTAGGCTCAGTGGCTGCTATCCTCATGAAATGTGGTTTGTACATCACTTTCCTTCCTTTTCTTCAGCAATTTTACTCATGCTCAAAATCCACCCCATTATTCAACTTCCAATGGAATACTGGACACCTCATTTCTTTTGCAACTTTAACAACTTTATTTCACAACTTTTTCATTCTTTTTATTTTGCTTTCTTCTTTTCTTTCTGTCCTTATTTTTATATGGAGATGTTCCATCTTTTTGAAATCCATGGATCAAGGGGGACTTCTTCACACTTCTTGATTTACCTTTTCTTTTCACCACACCCCCAACTTAGGATTTTGGCCTAAGTTGGCTATTCAAACAAACCACACTTCATGAGGATTATGGGTGAATGGATAAAGAGAGGTTTCAATTGCATCAAGTTCCTTCCAAGAAAAGGATAAGGCTCAAAGGGGGTTCAAGCAAAGTTCACACATCTCCCAAGGTTGGCAACAAAAGAGGTATATTGTCAATTTGTTTCACTCTTCAAAATTGTTGCCTAAGATAATTTCAAGAGTTTTGCATCACTTAGTCAACCGGACCAACATGACAAATTCTAGGTGTCGTCACACAAGGTTCACAGTAAGCTCATCACACAAGGCATTGGGACCAATGTCAAACAAGAATCCACAGTTTCGCTAGTGTGCAATGTCCATCACAAGAGACTCAATTCGATAACCGGCTAGTCACAACGAGATTCAAAAAGTCCACTTATTGTCTATGCAACTTCATTTGGTCTCAGCGTAGTCGCACATTCATTTTTGTTCGATTAAGAGCATTATTCAATTCATCAGTATTGATCATAACCAATACTCAAATTTGCACAAGAACAACCACATTCAAACACAATAAGAGGTGCCAATTTTTTTTTAGATGGGTCAAAACCATTTCTATTCAAAACAAATAGTCATAACCTCAAACATCCAAAAAACAATATCAACACACAATTCAAAACACAAAAGCCCAATATATACAAAATATAGTCACAAGAGGTAGGTATGGAAATATCTCACCCCACCACAAATAAAAGCGCAGTTATCCCCAAATGCACAAAACAATAAAAAGTCAATAAAAATGGAAGAGAGGGAGGTAAAAAAGGGTCCTGTCTACACAGTCGCTCCATCTGTCGGGGCATCAACGCCCAGTGCAACACTCTGATCCTGGGCATCAGTGCCCAGTGTAACCTCAGCAGTGGCTCCACTAGACTCAGCTCTAAGTGTATCTGCCAATGAAATCTGCACGACTGAATTCACCATAGCTTTCTCAACCTCTGTAAGGCCCTCATAAGTAGCCTCCTCATCGACACCAAGCTACTCCTCATCAGTCTCAGCAGCAACAATTTCCTTAACTCGAACCTTATCTCTGGTGGTAGCTGGAGGCACATCCATATCAGCTGGCATGTCGGGGATCCCCATAGTCCCAAAAATCAAGGACATATCTGCGGACTTCACCTGGTCCACGCCTTTCCTCAGCTCAGTAATTGCGGCCTTTAGAGCTGTCACCTCATCAGTGGCCCCCTTACGTCGCTCACACACCGCTATCTGTGCCGCAAGGGCATCAATAGACACACTAAGGGGTGTCACAACAGCAGTAAGGGCCCTCTCAATCATCCCAGGGACTGTGGCCTCAAGCCTAGAGGCACGCCTATCAGCAGAATGGGCTAGATATCCCATTCGTAGTAACGTAGCCTGGGTGAGTGGAGGTTGGGAAGCAGCAGCACCAAACCTAGGGGGCAAAAGAGCGGTAGAGGAACTAAGAGTCATGGAAGGGGCATCACTAGATATAGTTGAAGGCCCAGAGGTCGTAGTAGGCAATACTTCCTCTGCAGGTAAAGTCTGAAAGTCCACAGCTGGGGAAGAATCCACCGGGGCTGCCTTCTTCTTCTCAGCCTCATCCTTTAGCTACTCAGCCTCAATCCACCAGATGTCGGTAGAAGATATGGGAATTACTTCCACATCCTTCTTCACATCAAAGGGCACTCAGTCCCGTCTGCACTGATCGGTGATCAGCAACGAAAAAGGAAGAGAAGTCTGACGCTGCCTAGCCCTCATGGCCATTTCTTGGCCAATGATCATACCAAAGTTTAGCCTTGTCCCATCAATGATGCAACCAGGACAGGTTGCTTTCGCGTGTAGGATAGACTCATTTTGGGATGGCATGATAGAACTGCTGATGTAGCCAAACCAATACCTCGCTACTACGTTGAGGTCTTTCTTCTGTATGGGTGCTCCAACCTTGATCCACCTAGGAGTACCGTCAGATAACAGAGGGGCCAACCATTTTTTCATAGTCTCCAACGATTTTGTCCTGATCATGTATTGATATTCATCCTCAATATTCTTTTGTACACTCCAGAAGTGAACTGATAACATCACTATCACACTTCTCTTTCTTGCCCCTGAAAACCACATAATCTACCAACTTGAATTTAGCAGCCTTCTTCTTCCCTTGTGGCACTAGAGCTTCGTAAGTAGTGTAAAATACCAGACCCAATTAGGAATGTAAGGGCCACGAGATCTTGTGAATATCTGGAACTTGTGGGACTTCAAGCAGGTCCAGATCTCTGGGTATCTACCTAACACTCCATCAATAGATAGCCACTTCTCCTCGATGATGGTCCTCAACCTCCAGTGTATTCATAGACCAGGGAGGAGGACCCTATGTAGGTGGTGCTAGGACCATAGCCTGGACTGGGAAAGGAGGAGGTGTAGCAGCTTGGGATACCCAGATCCTAGACTGATCATGCATCCTCTTGGAGCGCAGCTCAGCTTTTCGGGCCAATAACAATTGCTAATCCTCAGGCTTAGAGATGGCAGCCTGAGGGTCCTAGTGATCATCCTCATTCTTAGAAGTGGTGAGGTGAGTCACTTATATTCCGTCACTGTTGGAGTTGACCTCCAGTGATGCAGGAGCAGGTGCCTTGCCTTTCCCTTTTCCCTTCTACCTGTGGTAGGAATTTTTGTCGCCTTTGCCCAGGATGCGTGGCAGCATGTCTCGGCCTACTACTTTTGGTCTATCCATATGTGCAATACACATCGAAAATATTTAAAAACAATCCAATTAAAGTGCAGAAAATAGGTTGTAGAAAGACCCGCCGAACCGATCCGCGTCGCCGAATAACTTTGGCGAGCCAGATCGGGATCGCCGAAAGGATTGGCTCAAATTTTTCCCAGAAAAATAGCAGGTCGGCGATGTTCAGGTCCCTTCGGTGAATTGCCGACATCATTTGGCGAGCACAGACTAGCCCACCGAAAGTTACAATAAGTTTTAGGGGTTAGGGGCGCAGAAAGGGCGATCAAGTGAGACTTTCAGCGAGTTGCTGAGTGAACTCGGCGAGCTCAGGCTTCTCGTCAAAAGTTACAGAACCAAACTCAACAATTCATGAAATTAAAGGCGATCAAAGGGGATTTTGACTAACCACTGAGTGGTTCGGCGAGCTCGACCCAGCTCGCCAAACTGCCCAACGTGCCTATTTTCAATCCCACCTCCTAAGATCAAACTCGGAGCCCCCGAAAACAAAACCAAACAACATACTAACTCAATTTATCTTAGACCTATATCACCAATGCCATTGGGGTACTCAGACTTCCCCCAATTTGGCCAAAATTGGCCATTTTACGACTTTTGCCCTTAAGAATCACATCAAACGCTCCATCATTGGGCAAACCACGTCAATTAAAATAGTTTGAGGTTACTCAGACTTCCCTCGACTATACTCAACAACGATTTCACATAACCTACATGATTACGATAATTTTTAAAGCACGAAAATTAGGGAAATGATAATTTAGGCAATCTAGGCATAATATCGAAATTAAAATTGGCAAACTAGCACACATTTATGATTTCAAAGAGTCCCAGCACACATCAACACAATCTATAACAATGCATAAGAGTTCGAAGTTTGGAAAAACCAACCTTTAATGCCGAAATATGATTTGAAATGCTAAGCGACAAAGAATTCCTACTCTGAACACAAGAATGACAAGCAAAAAGTAGTAAAGTGCAAAAAATATAGGAAATTTAATGTGCGGGTATGATTGTTTGAAGTTAAAAGTGAGGGAATGTGAAAGAGTTGAAATTTTAAACCTTTGGCCCTTTAAAAACCGTCTAGTTTGTTCCTTTTCGGTGATATTATTTTGCCTCGCCGACCCACTTGGTGACACGCCGAGTGGTTATTTATCTCACTGAGTTTTACAGGACCTCCAGTTAATGTGCGGGTCTAAACGACAGACAAAGTTGGGCTCGCGGACTTGTTCATGGGCCCGCCGAGTTTTACAGACTCCAACCTGATATTTACGTGAGCCCAACGATGGTCCAAATCGAGATGGCCGACCTCTTCGGCGAATCGCAAATTGGACATTTTGCTCGCCAGCATGCCCTTTTCAAACACATTCTACACTTTATCTTGCATAATCAACACTTGTTATTCCAAAAACAAAATATAAAGCAATAAAATCTTGGGTTGCCTCCCAAGAAGAGCCTTAGTTAACGTCGTGGCACGACACAAGTCCCCACTCAAATTCAATCTTGGGGTTTGCCATAGTATCACTAGGCAACCCCCCTTGTTATCTCGGGTTTAAATGAAAAGAAATTTGACCCATTTGGGTCTCCAACTGCTTGATAGAGACGGAATGAGAGGTCATTGTCTGGTTAAGGGTCGATATATGAGAGAGCATATCCTTAGGCCGACCATCTTCAGAATCTTTGGGCTTTTGACACTCGTGGGGAGGAACATACCTATCCTTCTCCCCTTCTCTTTCCTTCCAAGTGGCGTTACGATCGGCCACTTTCAATCCCAGTCCCTTCAGCCCTCATATCTGTTCCAACCTTGGTTACGAACCGGCCTTGGGTGGTTTGCACGATAACCTCCTTCTTGGTTGGCTAGGAAGTTCACTTCCTCATTGTACATCGCTTCAAACTTGGCCTCATCGTCGTTTACACAACCCACACCCACAACATTAACACTCTTAGCACCAGCTCCCATGACATTTTTGGCCAAAATGTCAAGTTGGGTCATCATCTGCTCCATGTTTTGGTCCGTCTCTTGATCTTTGTCAAGCTGCTCCTTTGTCAATTTAAAAGTGAGAGGAGAGACCTTATCTTCACGGGTGTACCATGCTCGGTTAATTTTGGTCATACCATCCAAGAGCTGGGCTGCTATAATGTAAGGTTTATGCATTAAACCTCCCGGATAAAGTGGATTAGCTACTTCCTTGTTCACCGAATCAAGGCTTCGGTAAATGTATTATAGCAAAACGTTGTCGGGCTATCCACGAGTTGGGCATTGCAGTACGAACTTCTTATATCTTAGCCAAATCTCATGGATTGGCTGACCCTCCAAACGCTTGAAGCTTTAGATACTGTCCCTAAGTGTTATCATCTTTGAAGGAGTGAAAAATTGCACTTGGAATGCGGTGAAATGCTCTTCCCACGATGTGATAGAATCTCTTGGCAACTCAGCCAACCACTTACATGCTTCTCCCACTAGAGAAAATGGGAACAACCTCAACCGGACTGACTATTGGGATATGTTCTTAAAGGAGAATGGCCAGCAAACATCAACAAAGTTCCTTATATGCTCATAGGGATCCTCATGAGACAACCCACTAAACAACCTTTTCAATTGCAGGAGCTGCAACATGGTGCTTGTAATGTGGAACACAACGTTCCCTTCAGCCGGAGGCAAACAAATGTCATTAACTCCACCTACTAGATTTGGTTCATGATATCAATGAGGTTTCTGAGGTCAACTTGGTGGCCCACTTTGCTACCATTGCTTCCGTTCACACTCATTTCCTCTATTTTTTACAAGCAACACGAAAACCAAAACTAAAAGTAAGTAGATTCAACTACGACTAAAAAGAACAAAATTCAACTTCAACAAAAGAATCTTAAACAACACCATTTCTCGGCACCGGTGCCATTTTGATATAGGTTTCAAGCATACCTCATCCAATTCTAGATGTTCAATGATCTTAAACAAGTATAAAACCCAACTAAATGAGTTGGGATCGAATCCCACAGGGAGCGGTACGTGTTTCAGAGTCAATTGGGAAGTATGAACATGGTCAAATCAGTTATAGGAATAAACATTATCGAATAAAGACATCATTCAAATCAGGGGGTGACACGAATGTTAAAAGGGGGTTTTTGGTTTTGATTATCAACTACGAACAGCGGTAAACAATACAAATTATTCAATAATGAGACGGGTTCTTGGGATGTGATCGATTATAGGTTCATATAGACGAATGGGTAATTACAACTATTAGAAAATAGCTAGATATTAGTGAGTAGGCTAGGCTATAGATGAGGTAAACTTTCTCTCGAACAATTTACCCCGAATCAAATTGATTTCTCTCGAACATCAACAAGCATGCAAAATAGGACCAGCCAACACCTTAATCCATTCACTCTCTCGAGCTGAATGTGTGGAATTAGGTTTATGATTCACTCTCTTGAGCTGAACCCAGGTCAACCCAATAGCCACAAACCATCAATCAAAAACCTTAGTTCTAAAACCTTTTTCTCTCTCGAGCAAGCTAAGAACACAAAGCTAGATAGGCATTTGGAACTACAATTCTTAAATTAAACCACATTTAATGATTGAACTCACTTCTAAATAGCATTTAAACTAACAATTAGCAATATCCATAAGCTAAACCAGTCCATAATCACACCCCAAGAATTGAGGTTTTAGCTAGACATCATAAAAGGTAAAAACGGTTACCAAATTCATTATCCATCAACTGGGTAAAAGTGATTTCGTCCCTACAATGCTCCAATTTGAAGATTCTCAAAGATCCACTTCCAATTTCTCGTAAGTGAATTTCTTCAATCCTTCAAAGCTTAGGAAAACCTAGAGAAAAACCGTCTCCCAAACTAAAAACTTAATTGAAAACTGATAATTGATTGAAAATTGATACTAAACTAAATGTTCCAAAGTTTATTTATATTCGACAAAAATGTGTTGCGAAGAGTCACTTGGTGAAGTAAGTCGGGCTCGCCAAACCACTCAGCGAGCCGCCCTTATGCCTTGGCATTTAGCATCCTAAAGGTCTGTAACTTTGGGCGATCTAGCACCGTATTGCGGAACTACTCGGCGATCCACCAACTGTTCCTTTCTCTCGTCGACATGATTTCTTCCCTCAGGGATTGGCACACTAGAACTTTAGGTAGTCAGATAGCCATTCGGCGATTCGCCAAGTGAACTTGGCGATCACCAGGCCGTCTTTCTTCATCTTTTCAGCCTGTTTTGTTCTTTTTTTGCTTGTTAGTGTCCTTAGTTTGTTCCTCAATTCATATTCTTGAAAATCAAGGGTTTTACATCAGTTATTGGCACAAAATAAGCATTTGAGGACACTAAATCTATATAAACAAAGCTATAAATGAGTCCAAATCTCAAACTCATTAGATTTCACTAGTGGATTCCTTTCATCCACTAGGTCCCTAGAATTCAGTTAGATTCTTGATTCTCTACCTCTTGTTTAGACCTAGGGTTTCTAGAAATTTATAAAATTGTGGTGCTTTAGCTGTTATAGTGTTCTAAATATGATTATCATATTTTCATAACATTGTTGCTTAGTTCCTTCCGTGGAACTCATAACGCCAGTGGTGTAGATTCGTTCAGTTCATGAATTATACTAGCTAGGCCAGATAAATAGATATATATATGCCTCAGATTTGATATGATTCATTATAAGTACTTATATGTTGCATTCTCAGTTAGCATGTCAGATTATTGAGCTATCCAGTATATTTCCGTTATGTTGTATTGTATATATTTCCAGTTGAGAGTAGGCTTACACTGAGTTGGACTAGGGTTCAGCGTACCCATATATTCCAAGAACTACGTGGCGTCGTAGGTTTATATGTCCCGTCTGTGGGCATCATATTTAGTGATCATGCCAGTCATGCCTTTATACCCCTGGCAAGGTATATTGGGTCTTCTAGATGGGGCGTACATATTGGACTCCGCGTTTAGCTCACGTGGTTTTATGTAGGTTAGTAGTAGCTCCCACAGTCTGACTCTAGTGAATTTGACAAGGTTTCCAGTTATATTTCAGTATTCAGTTTCAGCATGTTATGTACTTGGTCATTGCATTCAGTTTATTTCATATTCAGTATATTTCAGTATCTTTATCATGTTCAGATTGTATCATTGATCAGTATGCCTTGTTTAGTTTATTTTTGTGTTCAGATTTATCCTATCCTGCATGCTCAGTAACTTTCAAGTACTGACGTATTCTCTGCGCTACATCTTTTCGTGATGTACGTTCAAGTCCTCACCATTCAAATCGAGCATAGATCGGTTCCCGATCCACACTCAGCAACATCATTGGTGAGTCCTCATACTTCGATAACAATACACATGTTTTTGCATTATAGTTATTTCATTTTAGTTTTAGTTTTACTAGAGTTAGCTGGGGGCATATCCCAGCATCTCTAGTCAGTTAGAGGCTTTATTTCCGACATAGTTAGATTCAACTTTAGTTTTTGAGTTATAGTCTAGTATCATTAACTCTTATTCAGTATTTATATACTCAGACCACTATTGGGTATTCCCCATCATTCAGTTATCTCATGATTTAGCTTCTACATTAGTTTATCTTTCATAGATATATTCAATTTTACTTATGATATGCCAGCTCATGGTTTGTTGAGGATCACTCGTGATCTTAGGTCCTGTGTTTATGTCAAGGGAGTAGCCTCGGGGAGTGACAAATTTGGTATCAAAGCATTAGGTTTAAGAGTCCTAGGATGTTTGAAAAGCCGCACTAAGTAGAGTCCTTTTCATGGGTGTGAAGTACACCACATCTAATGAAAGGGAGGCTATGAAACGCCTTAAAAAAACTTCACTTTCTTTGCTACTCTTATCGTGCGTGAGGTAAGATCCAACTTCTCATTTTAATTCGTTGTTATGCGTTTCAGATCATGCCTCCTCATAGAGCTTATGCAAGGAATGCCAATAACCGCAACGCTAACGCAGTTCATGCAGTCCCAGACCAAGAGGTTTTGAATGCAGAGTTTTGGAATGCTATCAAACTTTAGGTAAAGTGTGTAGCCAATCAGAACAATCAGCAGGCCCCAGTTCCTACTAACACTAACATTGGGTCAGGATTTGAGTTTCTAGGATCGCAGATTGGTGAGGACCCTCGAAACTCCATAGATGAAGTCAAGAAAATCTTTTGAGGGATGCAAGTGACTAGAAATGATAGGGTAAAGTTGGCTTCCTACCAGCATAAGGATGTGGCTCACATATGGTTCACACAGTAGAAGGAAAATAGGTTGAGAATACAACTCCTGTGATTTGGGAGTGTTTTATTGGAACTTTTCTGGATAGGTTCTTCCCGAGAGAGTTGAGGGAGGCTAAAAGTCAGGAGTTTATGAATTTGAGACAAGGTACAATGTCAGTCCAAGAGTACGGACTTAAGTTTACCCAACTCTTCAGGTATGCTCCACAAATGGTTGCTGACTCAAGGGCACAAATGAGTAAGTTTCTATTTGTGGTATCCGACTTGGTGAAGATAGAATGCAGAAATGCTATGTTTTTAGAGGAGATGAATATCTCTAGGCTTATGACTCATGCTCAGCAGGTTGAGGGAGACAAGCTTAGGGAATAGTCTAAGGACAATAAGAAGGCTAGAATAGGAAACTAGTAATACTCTCAGTAGAAATTGGGTGGTCGAAATTGCTCATAGTTTCAGCAGAAATCTTCAGCCCCAACACCTTCATCAACTAGTGTTCCATCCCCTAGGTTCCGACAAGATCAGAAAGGTAAGGCATTAGACACTAAGTCTTAAGGGAGTACCTTAGGTAATGGGACCTACCCGACTTGTCCAAAATGTGGTAAGAGCCACCAGGCAAGTGTCTTGTAAGAAAGAAATGATGTTATGGGTGTGTTTCGTCTTGTCACAGGTTGGGAGATTGCCCTTAGTGTAAACAAGGACAATGAGGTAACAATAATAGGGCTCAGTCCACAGCACCAACATTTCTCCCAACTCAGCAGGGTTCTTCATCTGGTACAGGTGGCGGTCAGTGCCTGAATAAGTTGTATGTTCTCCAGGCTTGCTAGGATGAGGAAGATTCTATCTATGTAGTCACTAGTACGTTATGAGTCTTTCATTTAGATGTTTATGCTTTGTTAGATCTAGGGGATACTCTTTCCTTTGTAACTCCCTATATAGCAGTAAACTTCGGTGTCAGTCCAGAAACTCTCTCAGAACCCTTCTTAATCTCCACTCCAGTTGGTGACCCAGTTATACCTAGACAGGTATATAGAAATTGCCCTGTCACACTCTCTTAGAAAGTCACCTCAGTAGATCTTGTAGAGTTAGAAATGGTAAATTTCGATATCATTTTAGGCATGGATTGGTTAAATTCCTGCTATGCCTCAGTTGATTGTAGAACTAGTATCGTTCATTTTCAGTTTCCAAATGAGCCAGTCTTAGAATGGAAGGGTAGTAGCTCAGTGCCTATGGGTCGATTTATTTCTTACCTTAAGTCCAGAAAAATGATCTCTAAATGGTGTATCTATCATCTTGTTCGGGTTAAGGATTCAAATTCCGAAACCCCAACTTTTTAGTAAGCCCAGTAGTAAATGAGTTTCCAGAAATGTTTCTAGAAGATCTTACCGGAGTTCCTTCTGAAAGGGAAATCGACTTCGCAATTGATCTCCTTCTAGATACCCAGCCTATTTCGATTCCTCCTTACAAAATGGCTCCAGGTGAGCTTAAGAAATTGAAAGAACAGTTGAAAAACTTTCAAGATGAGGGTTTCATCTGACTTAGTATCTTTCCATGGGGTGCTCCGGTGTATTTCCTGAAAAAGAAAGATAGTTCTCTCAGGATGTGCATTGACTATCGAAAGTTGAACAAAGTCACAATCAAGAACAAGTACCCTATCCCAAGATTTATGACTTGTTCGACCAACTTCAGGGTGCTAGTCATTTTTCAAAGATTGACCTCAGATCTGGTTATCATAAGTTTAGAGTCAGAGATAGTGACATCCCAAAAACATCTTTCAAAACCTAGTATGGTCATCATGAATTTGTATTTATGTCATTTGGACTAACCAATGCTCCTGCAACTTTCATGGATTTAATGAACAGGGTGTTCAAGGAGTATTTGGACTTGTTTGTTATCGTCTTTCTTTATGATATTCTCATTTACTCTAGGAATGATGAATAATATGTGACTCATCTGAGAGTTGTTCTGCAGACTCTTAAAGATCACCAGTTATTCGCTAAGTTTAGTAAATGTGAGTTTTAGTTACGATCAGTTGCTTTCCTTGGTCATATTGTATCTAGCTAAAGGATCTGAGTGGATTCTCAGAAAATAGAGGTAGTGAAGCGATGGCCCAGACCCACCTCTCCAACAGATATAAGAAGATTCATGGATATGGCTGGTTACTACAGGAGATTTGTTGAAGGATTTTCATCCATAGCTTCCCCATTGACTAAGTTGACTCAGAAAAAGGTTAAGTTTCAGTGGTCAAGTGTGAGAAGAGCTTCTTTGAATTGAAAACTTGGTTCGCTACAACTCCTGTTTAGACTCTACCAGAGGGTTCAAACGGTTAAGTTATCTATTGTGAAGCATCCAGAGTCAGCCTAGGTTGTGTGTTGATGCAGCGAGGTAAGGTTATAGCTTATGCTTCCAGAGAGCTTAAGGTACATGAGAAGAACTACCCCAACTCAAGAACTCGAGCTTGCAGCCATAGTAGTTTCCCTAATGATTTGGAGACATTACTTGTATGTTGTTAACGTAGAGGTGTTCACAGATCATAAGAGCCTTCAATATTTATTCACCCTGAAAGAGTTGAATCTTCACCAGAGGAGATGGCTTTAATTCCTCAAGGACTATGACATGAATGTGCTTTACCATCCTGGTAAGGCCAATGTAGTAGCTGATGTTGTAGACTATCCATGGGTAGTGTATCACACGTTGAGGAAGAAAGGAATGAATTAGCAAAAGATGTTCATCGGGTTACTCACTTGGGAGTTGGTCTTACGGACATGTGAAATGGTGGTGTGACAATTTAGAATAGATTTGAATCTTCGTTGGTAGAAGAAGTTAAGAAAAAACAAGATAGTGATCATGTATTACTTTAGTTAAAAGGTGCAGTTCATCAGCAGAAAGTTGAGGTTTTCTCCCAAGGGGAGATGGTGTGCTTTGTTACCAGGGTCGCTTATGTGTTCCTAAATTGGGTGAGTTGAGGCTGCAGATCCTTACCAAAGCCCATAACTCCAGGTATACTATTCATCCAGGTACCGCTAAGATGTACCGTGATCTACAAGAAGACTTTTGGTCGAATGACATGAAGAGGAATAAAGTAGATTTTGTGGCTAAGTGCTCCAATTGTCAACTGGTTAAGGTGAAACATCAGAAACCAGGAGGTATAACTCAAGAGATTAACATTCCTACATAGAAGTGGGAAGTAATAAACATTGATTTCATTACAAGCTTACCGCGTACGCGCAGACAATATGACTCCATTTGGGTGATAGTAGACAAAGTTACTAGGTCCGTCACTTTATGGTTGTCAAGACTACAGATTCATTAGAGGATTACGCTAAACTCTACATAAATGAGATAGTCAGGTTACATGGGGTTTCTTTGTCTATCATCTCAGATAGAGGTTCTAAGTTTATCTCTCATTTTTGGAAATCGTTTAGAAAAGTCTTGGTACTCAAGTAAATATTAGCAAAACATTTCACCCACAAACGGATGGTCAGGCAGAGCGTACCATTCAGACTTTAGAGGACATGTTGAGAGCTTGCGTGATTGATTTCAAGGGAAGTAAAGATGATCATCTACCTCTCATAGAGTTTGCCTACAATAATAGCTACCATCCAATATTCATATTGTAACACTCTAGAAATTAGTAGGCTAAACTAGAGCTTAATGTGAGGGTTATAGTCTTGGATGTAACTCATCGTACTAAAAAATAAATAAAGGGTTTCATGTTAGAACGTCAAGGTATGAAGACCCAAGGACCAACCATGGGTCCTTGAGGAGGACCATGGAAACTGCTCAAAGGCAGTGGACTACCAGAGGACCCATGCCTCGTGGGTCAGTCCATGCCCGTGGGTGAGGGACCGCAGGTCAAGGCCCTGAAACCAAGTCTCTAAACCCAACCCACGCTTCACCAACACGGGCTGTGAGTCCAACCACGGTCCGTTAGTAAGGGTCGTGGGTGGTGACCTGGGGATTATTTTGAGGAGTTAGTTTAGGGACACTTTGGGGTTTTCCAGTTTTAATTAATATTAAGTGGTGTCATTTTAGCCTAAATTAAGAAACCTATATAAGTATTTTAGATGACTAAATTTAGTCATTCACCTCATTATTTCTAGACCCAAAACTATTCCCAAAACTTCATCCTCTCCAAGTATTCTCTATCTAGAACTTCAAGGAAGAGGAAAAAGGAAATTGAAGCTAGTGTTCAAGGAGAAAGGTTTTCTACTCAAATTTATTGGGTTTTATTTCTAAGGTATGGTATTTCTTCATCCATGGAGCCCGTTCAAAATACTAATATCAAAGATAGAAATCCTCCAAAAGTTGGGTTTAATTCCAAAGTGATGGGTTCCTTTAAAAAATGATTCTAATGTTTGAATTACTTTATATTATTATTTAATGGATGATTTATTATGGTTTTTATGTTGAAATACCCAAAAACCCATGAAATCCCCATATTCCCAAATTATGATCTTGTGATGTGGGTGTATTGATGAAAGAAGGATATTATGAGATTATGCTTTTAGTAATTGGGTTATTTGAATTATGTTAAAATCCATGTCTAATGTAGTGAATTCTTGATGTGTTGATTTGATATGAGCTTTGATCCTTGAAAGGGAAAATTATGATATTATGCATGTTTAGGAGGACTTTGTAAATGCTTTAAGAACATTTTGAGAATGATGTGAATATGCTTATGATCTAGTTGTTGTGTTGTTGAAAGGTTATTCTCATATACACACTTATGCATGAATATGATATTATGTGAAAGTTGTTTTCACAATATGATTTTTCTAAGGTTGAAATGCTTTCTCACCTATTGAATCTATATGTAGACATGGATAGTGAAAGGTTATTCTCACGCATCATGTAAGAGCTATCCTATGAATTATGTTGGATTGAGTGTCAATATATTTTTCCATCAATATAAACTTAAGTCAAGACTTAATATGTAATCCGTGAGAATTAATGCTTAGCACCAAGTGGATATTGTTTATGAGAAGGAAGCTTCAATACTAGTTGAGTCCGGGTTCCCAAAGTATGTCTCATGAGATGGAGACTTTCTACCCTAGTTGAGTCTGGGATTTTAGTAGCAATCTCCTTATCCCATAAACTATGTGCCCCTATAGATATTTAGCTAGTGGATCCACCTAAGCTAAGAGTATGGTTCTAGCTTGGGCAAGTAGGACAACCCTTTTCGGTGTGGGTAACACCGGATTTCATGTTAAGCTCACATGGTCTATGTCGGTTAAGACATATTCCCTACAATAATAAGAACAATAATATGAATTATCAAATATGATTACTCAAGAATCTTTACTTAGCATAGGTGTGATTTATAGGGTCTTATTCATGCATTGCACAAGTATGCTTTAAGTGTAATTACTAAGTGTTTCTCTTATGATATGATGATTAATGTATTGACTACGCTTATGAATTATGCTTTTCCACTATCTTCATAATGAAGTTTTAACTTAGTAAGTTGCATGCATTCAAATTAAATGTCCATTTTTGCATGTTTTCAATATTTTTATGCATTGTTATCATACTTAGTGCATTTTTGTACTAACACCTACTTTTCCTATATTTTCCCTAAGTGTAGGGTCTGGTTCTCAAGGTGATCAGCGTTGTGGCTAAAGCTTGGATTTGCTTATTCTCCTAGCTTATTGGTGAGTCCTCATGATTCGAGGATGGATGTTATCTCGTTGTAGTTCATTCCTTGTATCTCCTTTTCGAACTATATTGTATAGGCTGTGTCTCTTTCTTACTTCGAATATTGTAATAGATGGCTATATTGAGACAAGTCTAGACTTTCGCTTTCGTTTATGAAAATTTTAAGACTTGAAATGTGTTTAACTTTTTATTGTTCTATTCTTATGTTATGATATGCTAAGTGGCTTACATAGAGCCTTTCTTGGTTCTATGTGTCTTGTTACATCTAGGGGTACCCCTGGGTCATGAAAAACTTGATAATTAGAGTAGGAGGTTTAGACTGATTCTAGGACGATGTCTCATAATCCACATCTATTAGTGTCTTTTTCATGAGTGTGAAGTGTGTCACACTTATGAAAGAGAGGCTACAAGAGGTTTAGGAAATTTCACTTCTTTCATTACTCTTAAGTCGTGTCATAGAGTTTAACTCTATAAAGTCCCTCTCCTAATCCTTCTCTTGTGTTTTCATGATATGAATACATGAAGGGCTAATGCTAGAAGGATGGAGGATGAAAATGTGAATCAAGAAGCTTCTCCTCAAGCTCATCAAGCTCCAGTTGATCCTTTGGTTAAGAATGTGACCCATGCGGAGTATAGGTCGACTATCTAAATGTTGGCTTAAGCCGTGACGACTCAAGGCAATAGAGAGGTTGTAGCTCTGGTGAAATGTGAATTCGACGGCTTCAAGAGTGAGATATTTTGCAAGAATGAACCTATCAATGAGGTTTATAAAGTATTTTCTATTATGGGGGCGTCTTCAGAAGAAAAGGTGGAGTTAGCTGCCTACCAACTAAAATATATGGCTCAAGTGTGGTATGATCAGTGAAAGGGAGAGAGACCCGTAGGAGCAGGCCCGATAGAATGGGAATTGTTTAAATTTTCATTTCTTGATAGGTTTTTCCCCCTAGATTTGAGGGAGGTAAAGGTATAAGTCTTCATCAACCTTCATCAAAGAAGTATTAGTGTTAGGGAGTATGTTCTAAAGTTCACCAAACTCTCCAAATATGCTCCAACTATGGTGGCGGACTTAAGGGCCAAGATGAGTAGGTTTATGACGGGTGTGTCTTACTTGGTTGAAAAAGAGTGTCGTATGGCAATGCTCCTCCATGACATGGATATCTCAAGGCTTATGGTGTATTCTTAAAATATTAAGGAATCAAAACTCAAAGAAAAGAATTGGAAGGTGAAAAGAGCTAGAACCGGTGATGGGAACTTCTCCAATGCTAGGTGTGATGGACAAGGTCGACCAAGGTTTAGACAAAGGTTTTCCAACCAAGGTTTCTCTAGTGCTCCCCAAGGGTCAACAAGGATAGGGTGTCTAACCCTAAACCTCAAGAAGGTAATTGTAGTGGCTCTTATGTGAATAGGCCTATTTGTGCAAAGTGTGGAAGAAAACATGATGGTAAATGCCTAGTTGGCACAGATGGGTGTTTTAGTTGCGAGAAGAGTGGTCACAAGATAAGATATGGTCCAATGCTCACGGTTAAGAGAAGGGGAGATAAAAAAGCTCCCCTAAGTGGTTCAAACTCCAATGACCCAAAGCAAAACCAATTTTATGCTCTTCAATCTTGAGGTGACCAAGAGAGCTCCCCGGATGTGGTGATCGGTATGTTAAAAGTCTTTCTTATTTATGTATATTCCTTATTAGATCCTGGTGCTACTTTGTCTTTTGTGACACCTTATGTCGCCATGAAGTTTGATATGCTCCACGAAATGTTATTAGAACCTTTTTTTTCAGTCTCTACCCCGATTGGTTATTCTGTGGTCGCTAAAAGGGTTTATAGAAGTGTCCCTTTTTTTGTTCCATAGAGTTACTCTTGTTGACTTGGTAGAGCTTGACATATTAGACTTTGATGTGATTCTTTGTATGGATTGGTTGCATAAATGTTATGCCTCCTTCGATTGTAGGACTCGGGTGGTTAGATTCAAATTTCCAAATAAGCCTATCTTAGAGTGGAAGGGGGGAAATTCTATACCTAGAGGTCAATTTGTGTCCTACCTTAAAGCTAGAGAGATGATCTCGAACAGTTTCTTCTACCATGTTGTTCGGGTGAGGGAGGTAGATTCTGAAACCCCTTCTCTTTAGTCAGTTCCCATGGTTAATAAGTTCCCAAAACTTTTCCCTGATGATTTTCCCGGTATTCCTCCTGAGCGGGAAATATATTTTGGTATTGACCTTCTTCTGAATACGCAACCCATCTCTATTCCTCCTTATAGAATGGCTCTGACGGAGTTAAAAGAGTTGA
Source organism: Solanum acaule (assembly GCA_036250505.1). NCBI lineage: Eukaryota > Viridiplantae > Streptophyta > Magnoliopsida > Solanales > Solanaceae > Solanum > Solanum acaule. Next base: position 40,112 of record JAJOOR010004455.1, read on the forward strand.
AAGAGCAACTAAAGGATTTGCTAAATAAGGGTTTCATTCGACCAAGTATCTCTCCATGGGGTGCTCCTGTGTTGTTTGTTAGAAAGAAAGATGGGTGTCTCCGAATGTGCATTGATTATCTCTAATTGAATATAAAGTGACTATTAAGAACAAACATCCTCTTCCGAGAATTGATGATTTGTTTGACCAACTTCAAGGGGCTAGTTATTTCTCTAAGATTGATCTTTGTTCGGGTTATCACCAATTGAGGGTGAGAAGAGTTGATATTCCCAAGATGGATTTTCGAACCCGGCATGGTCATTATGAGTTTTTGGTAATGTCGTTTGGGTTGACTAATGCTCCGGCGACATTTATGGATTTGATAAATAAGGTGTTTAGGCAATACCTTGATATGCTTGTGATTGTGTTTATCGATTATATTTTGATCTATTCAAGGAGTAAAAATGAGCATGTTGACCATTTGAGAATTGTGTTGCAACTTCTTAAGGACAAACATATTTTTGCAAAGTTTAGCAAGTGTGAATTTTGGTTATGGTCCGTACCTTTCCTTGGTCATATTGTGTCAATCAAGGGGATTGAGGTAGATCCTTAAAAGGACGGATGTGGTCAAGATTTGGCCTATACCTCTTACTCCTTCTAACATTAGAAGCTTTTTGGGTTTGGCCGGTTACTATAGAAGGTTTGTTAAAGGATTTTCTTCCCTTGCTTCTACTTTGACGGCTTTGACTCAAAAGAAAGCTAAGTTTGTGTGGTTGGAAACTTCTGAGAAAAGATTCCTAGAATTTAAAGATAGACTTACTTTGGCTCTAGTGTTGACCTTACTGGAAGGTATGGATGCTTTTGTGGTTTAATGTGATGCCTTTAAAGTTTGGTTGGGATGTGTGCTTATGCAAAAAGGTAAGGTGATTGCCTATACATCAAGGAAACTTAAAGTCCATGAGAAGAATTATCCTACCCATGACCTTCAGTTAGCGGCGGTTGTGTGCCTTAAAAGTATGGAAGCATTATTTGTACAGTGTCCATATGGATGTCTTCACCAATCACAAGACTCTACAATATGTGTTTAGTCAAAAGGACTTGAATCTCTGCAAAAGAAGGTGGCTAGAATTCTTGAAGGATTATGATATGAGTGTCCTTTATCACCCCAGTAAAGCTAATGTGGTAGTGGATGCACTTAGTAAATTTTCCATGGGTAGTGTGGCTCACGTAGAGGATGAAAAGAAAGAATTGGTTTATGATGTGCGTAGGTTGGCCCGACTAGGTGTTCAACTAGTGGATTCCACTAAGGGTGGTGTCATGGTCCATAATGGTTCTGAATCGTCCTTTGAGATGGATGTGAAGTCTAAACAAGGACTTGATCCTATATTAGTTGAGTTGAAAGAGTAGGTACTTAATAAGTCCATTGAGGCTTTCTCCCAAGGGGGAGATGGGGTTCTTATGTACCAAGGTCGGTTATGTGTTACGAATGTTGGTACGTTGAGGGAATAAATTTTAGAGGAAGCTCATAGTTCTCGGTATTCTATTCATTCGGGAGCCACCAAGATGTACCGTGATCTACGAGAAGTCTATTGGTGGAATGGCATGAAGAAAGACATTGCGGGATTTTTAGCCAAATGTCCTAATTGTCAAAATGTTAAGGATGAGCATCAAAGGCTGGGAGGCTTTTCCCAAGATATAAGTATTCCCACTTGGAAGTGGGAAGATGTAAATATGGACTTTATTGTCGGTTTGCCCAGCACCCGGAGACAACATGATTCTATTTGGGTCATTATAGACCAAATGATAAAATCAGCCCACTTTATTCCCATCAGGGTTTATTTTTTGGTGGAAGACTATGCTAAGTTGTATATAAGAGAAATGGTAAAATAGCATGAAGTTCCTCTATCTATTATTTCCGATCGGGGTACTCAATTTACTTCTCACTTTTGTAAGTCATTCCAAAAAGGGCTTGGTAGTAAGGTTAAGCTTATCATGACTTTTCATCCCCAAACTGATGGGCAAGCGGAGCATACCCTCTAAACAGTGGCAGATATGTTAAAGGTATGTGTTATAGACTTCAAGGGTAATTGGTATTACCACTTGTCATTAAAACAGTTTTCCTACAATAATAGTTATCACTCAAATATCGGTAAGGTTCCTTTTGAAGCCTTGTATGGTAGGAGATGTAGATCTCCGGTTGGTTGGATTGAAGTGGGTGAAGTTGCTTTGATAGGTCCTGAGCTAGTTTACGAAGCCATTGAGAAAGTTCGGCTTATTAGAGAGAGGTTGAGAATGGCTCAAAGTAGACAAATTTTTTATGCCGATGTGACAAGAAGGAGTTTAGAATATGAAGTTAATGATTGGGTCTATTTGAAAATCTCACCCATGAAGGGTGTGATGAGATATGGCAAGAAAGGGAAACTTAGTCCTCGGTATGCAGGCCCATTTCAAATTTTCAAACGTATTGGGAAGGTTGCCTATGAGTTGGATTTTCCAAATGAGTTGGCCTCGGTTCATCCGTTATTTTACGTTTCTATGCTTAAGAAGTGTATTGGAGATCTGACATCCATTATTCCCCAGAAGGGCTGGGAGTTGACGAAAGTCTTTCATATGAAAAGGTTCTGGTAGAGATCCTAGACAGGCAAGTCAAGAGATTGAGAAACAAGGAAATAACTTCCGTGAAAGTTTTATGGAGAAATCACTTAGTTGAGGGTGCTGCTTGGGAGGCCGAGGCCGATATGAAGTCCCGATATCCTCATATTTTTCCTTGTACTCCTATTCAAGCTTGAGGTAAGTAGTTCCTCTTGAGGTGTCTTGTTTTGGGAGTCATGTGTGTTATATGTGTTTTTCTATGATTTTCTTATGTTATGCATGTTCTTGAGAAATTCATGTTTAGTGAAAAAGTGAGTTTTGATGATTTATTTCCCTTATGTTGTTTTGCATTGAGTAAGAGTTGCCTATATGCTTCATGATATGAATTGTTGAACATGCTTAGTTGTGCTCTTTGGAGAAAAGGCCCAAAATAGTCCCTCATATTTGGGTTAAGACTCAAAGTCATCCTTGAGTTTTCACATGGAGTATTAATAGTCCCTCATTTTTGCAATATTGGTGCACTTTTGGTCCTCCAAAATTTTGCCTATTTTTTAACATTGATTTTATTCATAATTTAGGTATGGAATGTTTAATCATCATTTTATATATTTAGTAGAAATAATAACTCTATGTGAGAGATTGTGAAAAGAAAACACCTTATTTTGTATAGTAGAAATCATATTGCGAGTAAAGTCGAGAGGTTCATCACGACGATTTCACGTACAATATTACAATTTTTCTTTTCTTGCAATGTCGTATGTTAAAATGTGCTTAGTTTAGCTACAATAATATATATAATGAACAGAATAGGGTGTTCTTCTTTTCACCTTCTCTCACATAGAATTATTATTGCTACTAAATATATAAAAAGACGATGGGACATATTTTACATAAAATTATGAACAAAATTAATGTTAAAAAATAGGCAAAAGTGTAGGGGAAGACCAAAAGTGCACCAATATTGCAAACATGAGGGACTATTAGTGCTCTATGTGAAAACTCAAGGTTGCCTTTTAGTCTTAACCCAAAGATGGGGGACTATTTTGGGCCTTCTCTCTGCTTTTTGGAAGCATATTGCATAAATGCTCTTTGAGATTTTGTTGAGCATGCTTTTAGTTTTGAGAAGGTAATTCCTCCTATGAATATGAGAAATGTTGAGTTTTCATGCATAATGGGTTGTTAGATGTAGTTCCTACTTCCTTGTGATGCATTGTTTATGTTTGGGAAGGAGTTGATGTTTCCTCATTTGAATTGTCCATTGTTTTTATGTTGAATGCATGATGGGTTGCTAGTCTTGAGTCTTTACTTCCGTAAGGTGTCTAGATCATCATTTGAGGATGAATGTTCCCAAGAGGAAGATATTGTTACACTCTGGAAATTAGTAGGCTAAACGAGAGCTTAACGTGAGGGTTAGAGTCTTGGATGTAACTCCCCGTACTTAAAAAAATAAAGGGTTTCGTGTTAGAATGTCGAGGTACGACCCCGCAAGGAACAACCATGGGTCCTTGAGAAGGACCCTGTAAACTGCCCAAAGGTAGTGGACCAAGGCAGGACCCATGCCTCGTGGGTCATTCCACACCCGTGGGTGAGGGGCCGTAGTTCAAGGCCCTAAAATAAAGTCTCTGAAACCAAACCAGGCTTTACCAGCACGGGCTGTGGGTCCAACCACGGTCCGTTAGTGAAGGTCGTGGGTGGTGACCTGGGGACTATTTTGAGGAGTTAGTTTAGGGGCACTTTGGGGTTTTCCGATTTTAATTAATATTAAGTGGTGTCATTTTAGCCTAAATTAGACCACCTATATAAGTATTTTAGAACACTAAATTAATTCATTCACATCATTATTTCTAAAACCCAAAACTATTTCCAAAACTTCAGCCTCTCCAAATATTCTCTCTCTATAACTTCAAGGAAGAAGAAGAAGTAAGTTGGAGCTAGTGTTCAAGGAGCAAGGTTTTCTACTAAAATTCATTGGGTTTCATTGCTAAGGTATGGTAGCTCTTCATCTATGGGTAGAATTCATCCATGGATCCCCTTCAAAATCCAAATTGCAAAGATAGAAATCCCCCAAAAGCTAAGGTTTGATTCCAAAGTCATGAGTTCCTTTCGAAAATGATTCTAATGTTTGAATTACTCTATATTATGATTGAATTGATGATTTATTATGCTTTTTATGTTGAAATCCCCAAGAAACCATTAAATCCCCGTATTCCTAAATTATGATTTTTTGATGTGGGTATGTTGATGAAAGAAGAATATTATGAGATTGTGATTATAGTAATCGGGTTACTTGAATTATATTAATATACATGTCTAATGTAGTGAATTCTAGATGTGTTGATTTGATATGAGCTTTGATCCTTGAAAGGGCAAATTATGATATTATGTATGTTTAGGAGGTCTTTGTAAATACTTTAAGAACAGTTTGAGAGTGAAGTGAATATTATCATGATCTCGTTGTTGTGTTGTTGAAAGTTTATTCTCATATACAAACTTATGCATGAATAGGATATAATGTGCAAGGTTTTTTCACAATATGATGGTTCGAAGGTTGAAAGGCTTTCTCACCTATTTAATCTATATGTAGACATGGACGGTCAAAGGTTATTATCACGCATGATCTAAGAGCTATCCTATGAATTATGTTTGATTGAGTGTCAAGAAATTATTCCATTAATATGAACTTAAGTCAAGACTTAATATGTAATCCATGGTAATTAATGCTTAGCACCGAGTGGATATTTATATGAAATGTAAGATTGTACACTAGTTGAGTACGACTTCCAATGCGATCCTTTTACACTAGTTGAGTCCGGGTTCCCAAAGTATGTCTCATGAGATGGAGACCTTCTACTTTACTTTAGTCCGGGTTACTAGTAGCAATCTTCTTATCCCATAAACTATGTCCCCCCATAGGTATTTAGCTATTGGATCCACCTAAGCTAAGAGTCTAGTTCTACCTTAGGCAAGTAGGACACCACTTTTTGGTGTGGGTAACACTGGATTCCATGTTTAGCTCACATGGTCTATGTCGATTAAGGCTTATTCCACAATAACAAGAACGAGAATATGAACTATGAACTATGGTTACTCAAGAAGCTTTACTTAGCATGGATAAGATTTATGGGGTCTTATTCATGCACTGCAAAGTATGCTTTGAGGGTATTTATGAAGTGTTTCTCTTATGATACAATGATCAATATATTGAATATGCTTATGACTTATGCTTTTCCACTATCTTCGTAATGATGTTTTAACTTAGTATGTTGCATGCATTCAAATGAAATTTCCCTTTCTACATGTTTTCAATGTTTTTATGCATGGCTATCACACTTAGTGCATTTTTGTACTAACACCTACCTTTCCTACATTTTCCCCAAGTGTAGGGTCCGGTTCTCAAGGTGATCATCGTTGTGGCTAATGCTTGGATTTACTTATTCTCCTAGCTTGTTGGTGCGTCCTCATGATTTGAGAATCGATATTATGTCATTGTAGTTCATTCCTTGTATTACCTTTTCGTACTATGTTGTATGGGTTGTGTCCCTTTTTCACTTCGAATATTGTAATAGATGGCTATGTTGAGACAAGTCTAGACTTCCGCTTTTGTTTGTGAAAATTTTAAGAGTTGAAATGTGTTTTACTCTTTATTGTTCTATTCTTATATTATGATATGCTAAGTGGCTTACCTGGAGCCTTTCGGGGTTCTATGTGCCTTGTTACATCTAGGGGGTACCCCTGGGTCATGACAGAGATGGCCCTTTATGAGGCATTATATGGGCGTTGGTGTAAATCTCCAGTTGGTGGTTTGAAGTACGTGAAGCAGCCATGATAGGGCCATATTCGATTTGTGATGCTATGGAAAAAGTTCAGCTCATTAGAGATAGTCCTTATACAGCTCGGAGTCGTCAGAAGTCCTATGCAGATGTGAGAAGGAGGGACTTAGAGTTCCAAATCGATGATTGGGTTTTACGGAAAGTATCACCTATGAAGGGGGTGGTGAGATTTGGAAAGAAAGAGAAGCTCAGTCCTAGATGTGTAGACCATTATAGGATCCTGAAAAGAGTTCGAAATATGGCTTATGAATTAGAGTTGCTGGTAGAACTAGCATCAGTCTACCCGGCCTTCCATATTTCCTTGTTGAAGAAGTGTGTGGGTGATCTGACATCTATTGTACCATTAGAAAGTTTTGCTATGAAGGATATTCTCACTAACGAAGATGAGCTAGTTGAAATTCTTGATCGTCACATACGAAGGCTGAGAAACAAAGAAGTAGCTTCAGTGAAGGTTTTGTGTAGGAGTCAGCCCGTAGAGGGAGCTACTTAGGATGCAAAAGCAGCCATCAAGGTCAAGTATCCTCATCTATTTCCTTTCGTTTCCGTTTCAGTTTCAAGTAATAGTTCCTCTCTAGTGTCTCAGTTTACTCTTGTGCAAAATCAGTCTTAGCATCTTGTTCCTTCAGTTGTTCTTGCATTTTCAGCGTATTTGCATGTTCTTGGAACTCTATTGAGTTAGATTTCAGTTTTTGTACTTAGTGGTAGGATTTGGAGCTCCTTCCCTCAATACTCAGGTAGTTTAGACTTTATTCGAGGATGAATGCTCCCAAGGGAGAGATATTGTAACACATCAGAAATCAAACTTAGAAATTTCAGCAGAAAACAAAAGAAAAAGGTGAACCACGAAGGGATTTACGGGCCATGATCTGGACCACGGTCTGTTACCTTCAACGTGCTTCACACCCAACCCAGGAATGGTGGACCACAGGACCTTTCACAGGTCGTGGACGGCCACACGGGCCGAACTGGTGCTTATGGGAGTGGGATCAGAACCTTTCAAGCCCTGACGTCAGACCACGGAGCCCTCCACTGGCTGTGGTCTTGATGAAGGGTCGTGGGAGGGTCCGTGGGCCTGAGCTAACAGACCACCACCCTAATTGTGGGACCATGATAATCTCCACGGTCCGTGGTAGTGCTCGTGGAAAAGACCCTTACAACCAGTAATCACTGCTGAGGGTCCGTGGTCCTACTGATGGTTCGTCACTGGCGCCGTGGTCCGCCTTTGACAGATTTTAAGTGGGGTCGTGTTGGTAATTTCCCTTATGTGTTGGACACCTAAACTATGTTGTTTAACCCCTAAACTACGTAGTTTTGGTCAGTTTAGGCCTAGTAACTTAGTTAGAACTTACTCTAAGCGATTCTTTCACCAAAATCATTCAATCTTAGATAAAAGAAGGGTAGAAAGAGGCGATAGCTTTCTCAAGAACACGCAACACATTTTCTTTAGTTCCAGCCCTGAAATCGAAAGATTTTTCCATGAGTTTCATCACCAAGTATGTGGGATTTCACTGGTGGATTCCTTTCATCCACTAGGTACCTAGAATTCAATCAGTTTCCTGATTCTCTATCTCTTGTTTAGACCTAGGGTTTCTAGAACTTTAGAAAATTGTGGTCTTTTAGCTATTATAGTGTTCTAAATCAGATTATCATGTTTTTGTAACGTTGTTGCTTAGTTCATTGCATGAAACTTAGAACCTTAGTACTGGTGTAGATTCGTTTAGTTCATGAATTATACTAGCTAGGCCAGATAAACAGATATACATGCCTCAGATTTCAAATGTTTCATTATAAGTACTTATATGTTGCATTCTCAGTTAGCATGTCAGATTATTGAGCTATCAAGTATATTTCAGTTATTTTGTATAGTACATATTTCCATTTGGGATTTGGCTTAAAACTCAGTTGGACTAGGATTCAGCGTACCCGTATAGTATTTAGTGATTTATAAGTCCCCTCTGTGGGACTTTAGTGCATTTGACCAGGTTTCCAGTTATATTTCAGTATTTAGTTTGAGCATGTCATGTACTTGGTCATTACATTCAGTTTAGTTCATATTAACTATATTTCAGTATATTCATGATATTCATTTATCAGTATGTCTTATCCAGTTTATATGTTTGTTCAGCTTTCTCCTATCATGCATGCTTAGTACCTTTCAAGTACTAATGCATACTCTACACTACATCTTTTCGTGATGTAGGTTCACGTCCTCAAAATTTAGATCACGCGTAGATCGGTTTTCGATCAACACTCAGCAGCATCAGTGGTGAGTCCTTATACTTCGAGAACAATAGACATGTTTTCACATTTTAGTTCATTCATTTCAGTTTCAGTTTTGCTAGAGTTAGCTAAGGGAGTTTCCCAACATCTCTAGACAGTTAGAGGCTTTATATCAGACATAGTTAGATTCAGCTTTAGTTTTTGAGTTATAGTCTAGTATCATTAACTCTTATTCAATATTTATATATTCAAACTAGTATTGCATATTCCCCATCATTTAGTTATCTCATGATTTAGATTCCACATTAGTTCATCTTTCATAGATATATTCAGTTTTGCTTATGATATGCTAGCTCAGGGTTAGCTTGGGGTCACTCATGATCCTAGGTCCCGTGTATACGTCAAGGGGGTAGCCTTGGGGTATGATAACAAATGATCACGACGAATTGTAAAAATCATTATAGGTCATAGAAGGGATTTGTAAATGTGATCCAGACTTAGTGAGATTTTGGACTTAAAATTGTGTTTTATGGATTGGCTCTCAAGTTGTAGAAAGGACGGCAATCTACAGGAAAGATTCATGGAAGTTAGCTGGATTTCTGGGTTCTAGTACTTGGTTCTACAATTAACTTGAATGGTCTGTAGAAAGTCTTACGTACAGTAGGTCCAACCCATAGGGTCTTCCGATAGATTTTAGTTAAGGGTATTCTGGTCTTTTCCTACTTAATTAACCTCTAAACTATGTTATTTTTGCCCAATAACTTTTCATATATCTGAATTTACTCTTCAAACTTAACCTATTCCCTCTCATTCACACAAATCCAACAAATTTCCCAAGTCTTCTTCTTCAATTCTCTCTCATGAGCTCTCAGGGCAAGCAAGGGTTCTAGCTTCAAGATCTCATCTTCTCTCGTGCTTTGAGGACATTGATCATCAATGTATATGGGAATTCTCCCAATAGAACCCTTTTATCGATTAGGTTCCCAAAAGAAACTCAAATATTTAATTCATTTTCACCCCCATTATCTAGGGTTTCTGCTATTCTTAATGGGTATAATTTATTATGCTTCAATTGTTATAATTAAATCTTATTATGCATGATTTTATACCAATTACATATTTTCTAATTGATTTCATATGGACCCATGTTTTAAACTTGAATATGACTTTGAACTTATGAACTTTAATTCATGAATTAATAATGGATTCATGCATGTTTTATGAACTTGATGATTTAAGACTAAAAAATGTTTTAAGATGAAATTTCAATGATTTGTGAATGTTTTTGTCACATTTGAAAGAAATCATGATTTACATACTAAGAAAGGTAAGTAATTAGCATGAAAGTTTGATGAAGTCATGGTATTGAAATGGAATATTTTAGTATAGGCTTATTATTGCATTGGTAGTCTTTAATTGTTGCCTTTCTATGTAATTTTATATGATTATTAGTTAACTTTTACGTTGGGATTTACTTAGCAGTGAGAACATTAGGAAATGGAGGCCTTAGTATTAGTAGGGGTTTGGTCTTTAGTAGCAATTCTCTTGTCTCAAAGTATGTGCCTCCGAATGATTATCTTAAATGTCCTAGATAGTGGATCCACCTTAGAAATATGAATGATACAGAGTTGTATCTTTGTAAGTAGACCCTCTCTTTTCGGTGAGAGAGTTACACCAAATTCTATTTTATAACTCACATGGTCTTACTGTCCGTTAACAATAACGATCTCACAAATGAATTATGTATTCTTCAAAGATCTTTTCAAAGATTTCCTATGGTTTTCATAGTATGCATTGGTCTTCTCCATGACATAAGATTTCTCTCTAACGGTTTTTATAACGTTTCACTTGGTCATGCATATCATGTTTAAGTTCACTATGTTACCATGTTTATGTTTTATAGCTGTTTTCCATACTTTATACATTCGTAGTACTAATTCATATTTGTTCCTATATTACCTCATAATACAGGATCTGATGCTCCTTCACCTGGATGGACTTATGTAGACTGCTCCAGTATTGACTACTTTCATTTGGGAGTCTTCCTGATTCAAGGGAAAGGCCATGAATACTTTTAGTGATTTGATGTCATTTAAGATTAAGCTCATGACTTTCGGGATTATCCTGGTCACTTCTATAATAGTAGAAGACTTATGTCAGACTTAGTAGTATTCCACGTATTCTCTTATTTACTCTATTGGTATCCGTATTTTATTTTGTGAGTGAGACTTATATTTCTTATTCTCTCTTATTGTATTCCTTTTATGTCATGCTTATGTCAAGTATGTTATTAAGGATATCTCGTGGTCCTTTTAACCATGTCACACATAGGGTATACTTTGGGTCGTGAAAAACTTGGTAGTAAGAGTATCATGTTTTAGAAAGGTCCTAAGATGTTTGACAAACCTCTTCGAGTAGAGTCTTTTTCACGAATGTAAAGCACATAATATTTGTGAATAGGAGGCCACAAGGCATTAATGAAACTTCACTTCTTTCACTACTCTAAAGTTGTACCATAGAGTTCATCTCAATAAAGGTCTTTCTCCTAACTCTTACTCAATGCTTTTCCAGATATGCCTCCTTAATGAATGAAAGAATATCGGTACCAATATGGAGCCTAAATTTCCTCAAGTGTCGGTTGATCCTTTTACCAAGCAAGCTTCTAATGATGAGTTCTGAGCCTCTTTCCAAGTGTTGACTTAAGCTATGACTGCCAAAGTTAATAGGGAGGTTTTTCTCCTATTGACCCATATGTGGGTATGATGGTGATATGGGTGAGAGAATTCACTAGGATAAATTATCTAGAGTTTCATCGATCCAGGGTTGAGGAAAATCCCTAAGATTTTGGTTATGAAATCCACATAATCGTGAAGATTAGGGAGTTACACTGGTGGAAAAGGTGGAATTTACCACTAATCAACTTAAGGGTGTTGCTCAAGTTTTGTTCAAACAATGGAAAAAGGAGAGGGAAATCAACGTGGACCCTTTTAATTAGGAGAGATTCAAAGGGGCTTTTCTTGGTCATTTCTTTTTTCTTGAGATGAGGGAGGCGAAAGCTCTTGAATTCATTAAAAATTTTCAAGGAAATATGAGTGTGGAAGAGTATGCACTAAAGTTCACTAAATTGTCTTAGTATCCTCTTACTATGGTTGCAAACTCTAGGGCAAGGATGAGTAAATTTGTATCGAGTGTGTTCAAAATAGTGGTAAAAAAGTGTCGTATTACCATGTTGATTAAGAGGATTTATATTTCTCATATGACGATACATGCCCAACAAATTGAAGAGGAAAAGATAAAGGTTAAGTCTAGAGAGTCAAAAAGGTCATGAACCTGTGATTGTGACTTTTCTTATTCTATGTTTTGGTGGACATGATCATCCTTAATTCTGACGAAAGTTCTCCGTTCAAGGTTCTTCTAATGTTCCGGCTCTAAAATTCAACAAAGATAATGTGTCTAACCTTAAGCCTCAAGGAGGTGGTGGTAATGGATCTTCCATCCCTGCTTAACAGAAGTATTTCAAGAGTCATCCGTGAAAGTGCTTAGCCTATACAGACGTTTCCTATGGTTGTGGGAAAAGTGGTCACTAGATGAGAGATTTTTCTGTTGGAAGATACTAATGGAAAAAAATTGTAGGCAAGCCCAACCCAGTGGTTATGGTTAAGGTGCTCCTTATCTAAACATGTTATATGCTCTTAAGACTCGACATGAAAATGGGGGTTCTCCTACTCTATTGACATTTATGTTGAATGTCTTTCATCTTAATGTATATATTTGCTTCATTTGTGTGCTACATTGTCTTTCGTGACTCCTTATGTGGCTATGAGATTTGATGTCCGTCCCGATATTCTCATAGAACCTTCTTTATTTCTACACCTATTGTGATGCCATTGTTGCTAAACAAGTCTATAAAAGTTTCCATGTTTCTATTTCTCACAGAGTAACTCATGTTTATTTGGTAGAGCTTGATATGTTAGACTTTGATGTCATTCTTGGGATGGATTGGCTCCACTCTTGTTATGCCTTCATAGATTGCAGGACCCGATTGGTAACATTTGAGGTTTCGAATGCACCTATCTTATAATGGAAAAGGGGAAATTCTGCGCTAAAAGGTTACTTCCTAGCTTACTTAAATCTAGGAAAATGATTTCTAAAGGCTACATTTATCACCTTTTTAGGAATAGGGATAGGAATTCAAAAACCTCTACTCTGCGGGCAGTCCTGATTATAAATGAGTTTCTGGTAGTGTTTTCCAATGATCTACCTAGTATTCTTCCCAAAAGGGAGATATAATTCGTTATTGATCTTCTCTCAGATTTGCAACCTATATCTATATCTCGTTATGGTATGGCCCAAGCAGAACTTAGGGAGTTACATGATTAATTAAAGGATCTATTGGATACGAGTTTCATAAGAGCGAGTATGTTTCCCTTGGGGTGCTCCAGTGTTGTTTGTATGAAAGAAGGATGGTTTACTTCGCATGTGCATTGACTACTGTCATGTGAAAAAAGTCATCATAAAGAAAAAGTATCCTATTCCAAAGATCGAATTGTTGTTTGATCAATTCCAAGGTGTGAATTATTTTTTAAAGATTGACCTTTGGTAGGGTTATCACTAGCTGAGGTTAAGGGAAATTTACATTCTATAATTGGCTTCTTGAACTCTATAAGGTCATAATGAGCTTTTGGTGATGTCGTTTGGCTTTCCCTGGAGGCTTTCATGGAATTAATGAATAGGGTCTTCAAACAATATCTTTAGATATTCGTGATCATATTTATGATGATATTTTAATTTACTCTCAGAGTGAGAACTGGCATATTAGCATTTAAGGAATGGTTTGCTTTTTCTCAAAGATCATAAATTGTTTGCTATATTTTGCAAGTCAGAATTTTTGTTGAGCTCCGTTGCTTTTCATGGCCGTATTGACTCCGGTGATGGTATTCAAGTTGATCCTAAGAAGACTAAGGCGGTTAAGAATTGCCCTAGACCTTTTTCAACTTTAGATATTCAGATTTTGTTGGTTTTGGCCAATTATTATAGATGGTTTGTTGAGGAATTTTCTTCTGTTGTTTCACTTTTGACAACATTGACTAACAAGAAGGTGAAATTTCTATGGTAGGAAGCTTGTGAGAAGAGTTTTCAAAAGTTGAAGGATAGACTCACTTAGCCCGTACATTGATATTACCAAAAGGATCATATGGTTTTGTGGTTTATTGTGATGCTTCTCAAATGAGTCTTGGTTATGTTTGAATGAATCATGAAAAATTTATTACATATGCTTCGAGGCAATTTAAGGTGCATGGAAAGAATTATCCGACTCATGATTTGGAGTTAGCGTTGGTAGTGTTTGTTTTAATGATTTGGAGACATTAGTTATGCGGTGTTCATCTTAATTTGTTTACCGACCATAAGAGTTTTAAGTATGTGTTCACTCAAATGGATTTGAATCTTCGCCAAAGAAATTGGCTTTAGTTGTTAAATGATTATGACATGAGTGTCCTTTATCATCCTAGTAAAGTGAATGTACTTGCAGATTCTCTTATTCGACTATCGAGGTGTAGTGTGGCTTATGTTGAGGATGATAAAAATGAGTTAGTTTTTTATGTTCATAGGTTATCCCGATTGGATGTTCGCTCATAGTTCTCGGTATTCTATTCACTCGGGAGACACCAAGATGTCCTAAAATTTATGGGAGGTCTATTGGTAGAATGGTTTGAAGAAGGATATCATGAAATTTGTAGCTAAATTTCTGAATTGTCGACAAATGAAAGTTGAGTATTAGAAACCGGGTGGTTTGGCTCATGACATTAGCATTCCTACTTGAAAGTGGGAAGATTTTTATATGAAGTTCATTATGGGTTTACCTCATACTCGTTGTTAGTTTGATTTGATTTGGGTAGTTGTGGATGGAATGTTGAAGTCAACTCATTTCCACCCTGCGGGGACTTCATTTTCTACCGAAGACTATGCTAAACTTTATATTCGGGAAATGGTAAGATTGCAAGCGGTGCCTTTATCCATTATCTCTGACTGTAGTACTCAATTTTCGTCATAGTTTTGGAGGTCAATTTAGAAAGGTCTTGGTACTCAAGTGCAGCTTAGTTCGACTTTTAATCCTCAGACAGATGGACAAGGCGAATGTACCATGAAGACTTTGGAAGATATTTTGAGAGCTTCTGTGATTGATTTCAAAGGTTATTGAGATGATCTGTTGAATTTGATCGAGTTTTCTTATATTAATAGTTACCACTCAAGAATCCAAATGGCTCCATTCAAGGCTCTTTATTATAGGAGGTTTAGGTTTCTTATTGGTTGGTTTGAAGTTGGTGAGGTTGCTTTGATTAAGCTTGAGTTAGTGCATGAGGCCATGACAAGGGTTTGACTTATTTGAGAAAGGTTGAAATGGCTCAAAGTCGACAAAAGTCGTGTGCCGATGTTAGGATAAATGAGCTTGAATTAGATTTTTATGATTGGGTTTAATTGAAAATCTCACTCATGAAGGGTCTGATGAGGTTCAGAAAAAAAGGGAAGCTTAGTCCCTAGTGTGTGGGCCCATATTACAACAGGTATTCCATGTTTCGTTGTTGAAAAAGTGTGTTGGAGATCTAACGTCTATAGTGCCATTTGAAAGTTTAGGAATTAAGGTCAGTCTTACGTATGAAGAGATTCCGGTAAAAATGTTTTGATAGACAAGTTCAGAAGTTAAGAAATAAAGAAGTTGTATCTGTAAAAGTTCTTTGGAGGAATTATTTAGTTGAGGGTGCTACATGGGAGGCTGAAGTCAATATGATGTCCAAGTATCCCCATCTCTTTCCCTCCTCTCCTATTCTATCTTGAAGTATTAAGTTCTTCATAATTCATTCTTTCAGATTCATGCATTTTAGTCATTCTCATGTTTCCATATGCATGTATGTTCATGAAAAACTTGATTTTGCAGGGATGATTTACCTTGGAGTGATTTCTCTGCGTACATGTGCATTTTGATGTGATTGCATTCATATTAAGTTGTTAGTTTCTCATCCTACTTTATTCATTCTTGCTTGAGTCCCATTTGAGGACGAACGGGGCAAGTTCTAGGAATCACCAATCACATATTCAAGAAAATTTCACCACACAAGGCATTACACACAATCATTGATAACAACTGTACAAGTTAAGCTTGTGTGCAATGATCATTACAAAACTCACTTCGACAATCAACAAGTCAGAATGAGATGCTAAGAGTTCACACATGACTTATGCAATTCAAATTTGCCTCATTGGACTTGCACAAACATATCGTTCAATAAAGACCACTACTCAAGTCATTGGTATTGATCACAACCGATACTCAAATATGCAAGAGAACAGCCACATGCCTTCATAAATTAAGAAATCAGGAGGTGGAATCAACCAACATTCACAAATTTTGCCATAATAAATGAGAAGTTTCCGACACAGCCAAAAGTAGTAAAACATAAAATAATCCCAAAACAAAACAAACACATACAACCCAAGGCAGTAGGTATGAAGATACCCTCACCCCACCAAATAAAACTAAACAGTGTCCTCAATGTAAAATAAAACAAATGTCGCAAAAGTAAATTAAAACAAAACATGAAAATAGTCAAGATCCCCTTGTCAGCCTAAGCCTGAGGCGAATACTGCCTCTCTGGTGCTCTCTCAATATGTGCATTAGTTCCCGGCTCTCTTCAAAGAGTGGGATGTAATCCACTAGGACCAATCATCGATATGTACCTCAATGAGGCCTCCATAGCTGTCTCGACAAAATCACTGTCAAGGTCCTCCAAGTCCACATACACCGACTCCTCACGAGTCACTTAGGCCTCTTCATCAGTCTCATAAGTATCCGACTCAACACCATCATCAGCTACAACAGGATCTCCAGTCAAAGTAGCTGAAGGTATCTAACAAGTGACTGGTGTCTCTGAACTCGGACCCTTGGGAATAACAAATCCACCCCCCACAACATCGAAATATCAATGGATTGGAGCTCATCCATATCACACCTCAATCTTACAACATCATCTTTCAAGACTATCACATCCAGTGACTGTCGACCTCCCTTCTAAGATGCCTCAACTCGCACGGTTAATTTCACGTATTAGGAAACTACTTGTAGTTCAAGTGCCAACGATCATGAGTAGTAATATAACCCAACTAGTGAGTTGGGGTCGAGTCCCAATAATTTCCTGGGATCGCCGAGTTTTACAGACTCCACTTTAACGTTGTCTTGAGTCCAACGACGGTCTAAGTCAGGATCGCCGACCTCTTCGGCAATGCGCCGACCGGAGACTTTGCTCTTCAACCTGCATTTTTCAACAACTTTCCCACTTTGATCTACACAAACAACACACCATTATTTCTTAAAGAAAAAATAGAGCGATAAGGGGTCCTGGGTTGCCTCCCATGAAGCGCCTTAGTTAACGTCATGGCACCACGCAAGTCCAATCTCAAACCTCATTTTTGGGGTCGGCGATAGTATCACTAGGCGACCCCTCATTATGATGTAGGTAGAAATACGACTGTACTTTATTTATCTTGGCTTCTTGTAGCTGAATGATCATGGAATGGGAGGTTGTCGTCTGGTTAAGCATTAAAATATTCTCTTTTATCTTATTGAACACTTTATCTTGTTCTTCGATTTTGTGTAGAATAAATGAGAGGACCTCTTCATTTTGTCCACCCTCTTGCTGCATCATCTTTTGACACTCGTGATGGGAAAGGTAGTTGTCTTTCCTTTTGGACCTTGCTTCCAACTCCATGACCTTCTTGGACAAAACATCTAGTTGAGTCAACAATGCGGCCCATTCTTCGTCTTTCTCTGTTTCCTTGTTGGCTTTAATCATGCCATCAAGGAGCTGGGCTACGACTTCATAGGGTTGTTGTATTAAGCAACCTGCAAAAAGTTGATCAGCATCAATTTTATTTTCAGGACCAAGACTTCTATAGAAGCATTTTAGTAGCAATCTATCTGGCATTCCATGAAATGGGCATTGCTGCATTAATTCCTTAAATCTCGACCATATCTCATGGATAGTCATATCCCCCAACTGCTTGAACGTTAGGACTTATCCGTTTGGTCCATTTAGTTACCATTCGCACTGATTTTTCATGTTTCAACACAAACAAGCAAAGCAAAACTAAAAATTACGTAAGTTTCACTATAACTAACAAGAGCAGAATTCAACTTAACTAAAAATTCTCAAGTAACACCACTCCCCAGCAGTGGCGCCATTTTGATTTCATGTATCAGGACACTACCTACAGTTCAAGTGCCAACGATCGCGAATAGTAATATAACCCAACTACTGAGTTGGGGTGGAGTCCCAAGGGAGTGGTTCATACTCAAGAATCAATAGAAAGCATAAATATGCTCTAGTCAATCATAGCTACAAATATTTACGAATAAAAGCATAATTCAAGTTTGGGGTGACACAAGTGTCAAATATCAAACGGGGGGCGGGGGAAGGGGGGTTTGTAGTTAACTAGCAACTAAAAACAATAAATAATATGAAAATACGGAGATGGAATTCTTGGGATGTGATAGGATTATGGGCTAAGGTAAACAATTGAGTAATTGCAATTAATAGTAAACTACTGCAAATCAGTGAATAAGCTAGACTTTAGTGGGGGTAAACTTTCTCTCGAACAATTTACCCCGAATTGAATTGGTTTCTCTCGAACACAATAAGCCGTACTAAAGAATAACCTTCGCTTTAGTCCATTCACTCTCTCGAGCTGAATGTGTGGAAAAGGGTTTATGGTTCACTCTCTCTCGAGCTCAACCCATGACAACCCAATACCCACAGACCATCGATTCAACAATCTTAGTTTTAAAACCTCTCTCTCGAGCATGCGAAAAATACAAAGTTAGGATTGCATTTGCAACTACAACCCATTAAATTCAACCACAATTAGTGAATGAAATCACTTTTAAACAGCAAATAGACTATCAGTTAGCAATACCCAACAGTTAATTCAACCCAAAATTACATAATCACACCCCAAGAATTGGGGTTTTAGCTAGACATAGTAAAAAGATAGAAATTGATACCGAAATGTGTTTCTATCAATTGGTTACAATTAATATTGTCTTTAGAAATGTCTAAGATGAAGAATCTTCAATACCCAGTTCCAATTTATTAGAAATGGAAATCTTCAAATCTTCAAAGCTAAGAAAAAATGTCTCTCAAACTCAGTTCTAAGTTCAAAACATCAAAAACTAAATAACAATATGATATCCTACAAAATCTGATACTAAGCTAAAACTTTAAACAAGTATTCATAGTTGTCAAAAAGTGTGTTGTGATGGTTCAGTCGGCGCAGTTAGTCGGGATCGTCGATCCACTCGGCGATTCGCCCTTTGGTCATTTGCATTGCCTTTTTGTTTTGCCTTCAGCATCCTTGAGGTCCTATAACTTTGGGCGATAAGGCACTGTATCGCGGAACCGTTCGACGACTCGCCGACTGCTCCTTTCTATCACCGACTTGATTTTCTACTTTAGGGCATGGCATACTGGAACATTAGGAGAGACCAAGGCCATGAGGAGACTCACCCAATGGTTTAGGCTATACTCAGGCCTTCTTTTCTTCGTTCTTTCAGCTGTCTTGTTCCTTTTTGCTCAATAGTGTCCATGCTTTGTCCCTAAGTTGAAATACTTGAAATTCAAGGATTTATATAAGTTATTAAGACAAAATATGCATTCGAGGACACTAAATCTATTAAAATAAAGCCCTATATGAGTACAAATCGTGGACTCATCAACGGTGAGTGCATCTAATGCTAGCCCATGGGCCGTAATCAACTTTCTCTTATCTCACAACTCATCCCGGATGGGGGAAAGGGCAACAACAATGGATCTCTCAATCAACCTAGGGACAACTACCTTAACCTGGGAGAATTGCACATCAGCTGAATGGGCTAGGTGGCCCATTCTATACAGCATGGCCTATGTCAATGGGGGGCAAGAGACAACAGTAACAACAAAAGTAGTAGGAATAGACGAACTATGTGTAACTGATGGCTCAGCAACCTAAGATGGATCGCCGACTTGAGTAGAAGGAGTAGTGTCTGTCTCCAGAGTGTCTACATCCACAACTAGGGATATATCTACTGGTGGTGTCCTACTACTCTCGAACTCATCTTTCAAACACTCCATCTCAATCCTCCAAATATTAGTAGAAGAGGTAGTAGTGACCGCAACATCAATCTTAGCCACAAATGGTACTCTAGCCTTGTGGCACAACTCACTGATAAGAACAGGGAAAGGTAATGAAGTCTGACTCTGCGTCGTTCTCATGGCCATCTCCTGTTCTATTATCAACCAAGATTCAGCCTCTCTCGATCAATAATGCACCCCAGAACTGCAGCCTTCGGGTGTCGGAGGATAGATTCATTCTACGACGGCATCAAGGTGCTGCTGATGAACCCGAAGTAGTATTGCGCCGCAATGTGAATGTCCCCCTTCTCAATCGAGACCCCTACCTCAATCCATGGAGGAGATCTATCAGTCGACAATAGATTCAACCACCCCTTCAAGTCGTCTAACGACTTGGTCTAAAGTATAGTAGTCAATGTGCATCACTTGGATTGTGCAACCAACCAACTCCTTTATATTAGTCTCACTGCATTTAACCTTCTTCGCCTGCACCTCTAGGAACTTGAGTGATGCCCCAGCTTCGGTCTTTTTCTTCCCTTATGTAAGTAAATTAGTATAACTCTGATAAAACTCTCAGACCCTTGTTGGCACATACGAGTTTCGAGGTTTAGCGAACCACTCGAATTTCTTGAATCGGTGTGTGTCCCAAACTGCTGGGTACCTGTATACTATCCCATCAGTGGACAACCTCTTTTCTTCCAGAATAGTTCTTATACCAGCAACCTTTAACATGTTTATTGAGCGTGGTGGAGGTGCCTGGGTTGGGGGCACTTGGGGTGCCTGCTCTGCTGCTTGTACTAGGGTGGTCGAAGTGTCGGGAGTCTCGCCAGATCATGTGGCACTTTAGAGCTCAACTCAGCCCATCTGTGCTTAAGGGTCTAATCATCCGCTGGCTCAAAGTCATAGTCCAGATTTCTAGACCCAACCTCTTCCTCACGGTCAGACATAGATGGAGGTGGGTGGAATAGAGACCCATGTTATCGAAGTTGGAACTGCTTTAACTCGGCTTTGCATGTTGTTTTTCCTTGCCTGTGCCCTTAACCCTGTCGGAGGAATTTTTGGTCATGTTGATCTAGGAAGGGCAACCTCCATAGAAATGAACACACCTTTTGCTCTTTTCCGAGGTAGTGGACCCTTTTCAGGAACCTTAGGTCTAGCCATATATGCAAAACAACACAAATAAAACAAATGCAGTTGCCAAGGGTTAGTGTAGTATCAATATTGAAAATTTGTAGGAAAACTCGCCGATCAACTCAGTGAGTCGCCGAGCTCATTTGACGAACTATAGGGAACTCGCCGAATATTACATAGCGAAAATACAAGAAAACCAGCACAAATCAGTGAGGTACAGGGTCGGTCGATGATGCTCCAAATTAGATCGGTGAGCCTAAGTCTGCTCGCCGAATATCACAAAATCATTTTCAACAATCAAGGCTGCAAAAAGGCGATAATGAAGGCATTCTTTGAGTCACCGAGTAAACTCGATGATTACAAGCGTATCGCCGAATGTTACAGAATCCAACAACCATATTTCGGGGCAAAAATGGCAATATCAGGGATTTGTTGGTGAATCGCCGAGTCATTCACCGGGCTTAACTAAGCTCGTCAAATGGCCTCTCGTGCCAGATTTTTACATTGACCCCCAATTTTTAGTGCACAATCTACGATAACCAAATGCAAGCCCTATTCTATGTAATTCACGCCTAGCCAATATCATTACAGACCCCCGCGTTGCTACGACTTCCCCCAAATTATCTAGAATCGATCAATAAATGTCTTTGCCCTTAAAAATGGCATCACACGAACAATCATTGAGTAAATTAAAGTTGTCTAGTGCGATTCAGATAACTCAGACTTCACCCTTACCAAACCCAATATGCTACAACCATAAACCCACAAATTTGAGGAATTTAAACACATAATTCAAAATACGGTGGGCTAAACACGATATCTAACAAGTTTGATTAACAACCAAAAATTCAAAATCAAATTAAGCACATAAATATATATGATAAATCTTAGGAATTACGACAACATGCTTAGAATATGGAAAGAAATTAAAGCAAATTCAGTATACCAACCTCAGAAGTAGACAAATAAACGACTCATGCAATAGTGTAAGCAAGCAAAGCAAAAACCTCCAATCCCGCAATGACACCCATAATTTTTTTAACATAAACTATGATCTAATATGAATTTGAGAGGATGTAGGAGTCAAAAAATGCAAAATAAAGAGGAGTTGTGAATTTTAAACGGTCGGAAGCCTTTTGACTCCTTAGTTCGTGGCTTAGTCGGCGGTTGATACTTATGTCGCTGATCCATTTGGCGACGCGCCAAATGGAAATTTTCTCACTGAAGTTAGCAGAACTCCAATCATTTGGTCAGTAAAAAGGACGATCCACTTCGCGCTCACTGAACCATTCGGCGATTTGTCGATTGGGTTCTGAGCTCGTCCATTAGCCTATTTCTCCCAAACATCAAATTTTCAACCTACACATCTAACAACTGTTATTAAAATAACATACACTATAACTTGGTTTGTCTCCCAAGAAGTGCTTTATTTAACATCTTGTACAACGAAGACATGTTTCCAATCTTTATTCTTTGGGTTAACCATGGTATCACTTGGTAAACCTCATTTTGGTCTTTGATTTAAATGAGCCGAGATTTGACCCATCTGTGTTTCCAACTGCTTAATAAAAACCGAGTGTGAACTAACCATTTGGTTCAAAGAAGAGATTTCATCTTTCATTTCCTTTAGCATTTTGTCTAATCCTTAAACTTTGTTGAGAATAGGAGCAAGCATATCTTCGGTGCGGAAATTTTCAGGATCAACCCTTGGCTCTTTTGGATTTTGACACTCATGGAGAGGCACATAGCGATCTTTGTCTCCATCCCACTCCCTCTAATTTATACCATGGTCACTTCATTCCCTATCTTGGTCTCTCCAACCATCATCACACTCCATGTTCCAACCTTGATTCTCGCCCGACCTTGGATTGTTCGGATGATTTAACACACGGAAAACTAGTAAGTTAAACTAGAGCTTTACGTAAGGGTTCTAGAGCTTTACGGGAGGGTTAAAGTGGTAGAAATGACTACCCGTATTTAGAGTGAAGGGTTTAGGGGTTAAGAGTCAAGGTACTACTCCCCAAGGGTCCTTAAAGAGGACCATAGTAAACTACCCAAATCTGCCCAAAAGACAGCCCACCCATGATTTAGGGACCCCGCCCCGTAGGGGGATCCATGCCTGGTGGATGGTGTCGTGGGTCAAGACCCCAAATATTGGGTTACAGACAACTACCCAAGGAGGACCAGCATGGCTCGTGGGTCTACCAATGTCCTGTGGGTCCACCAACGGCCCGTGGGTCGGGGTCTCGTGAGTGAGGCTGCCTTGTCCTTAGGCGGTTTAAGTTGGAGGGTTAAAGAATATACTATAATTAATTAGTTATAAAGTTGTGTCATTTTATTAGTAATTACACCCCATATATAAAGCTATTACAACATTAATTAAGGGATTCTAAATCATTATTTTCAATTCAATATAGAGACCCAATTCCCTTAAAGAAATTCTTTCTGTAGGAAGCAAAGAAGAAGAAGAAAATAAGCAAGTTAGGGCAAATTCCTCCATTGTTCCAAGCATTGTGAGGGACTTATAATCAAGGTATGATAGCTTATTGATCCATGGATTCTTCCATTCATGGAGCCCCCTATATTTCCCCCAATTGTGAAGATGAAGCCCAATTCTAGCTAGGGTTGCTTCCTATATTATGGGTAGTGTTGAGTATGAATCCAATTGTGTGGATATTACTTGTTTATGATTATTTTAGTATCTAATCATGATATTATGTGTTTTCCATGGCTAACCCTAGTTAATTGATGAAATTGAAGTGATGTGGGTTTGTGCCTTAAAGAGGGGGATTGAAGACTTAGAGATGATCTTCTAGAATTGATGCTATGAGTAGTAATTGTTCAAGAATAGAAACATGTAGACATGAATTGAAGTAGATTATGGTATATATGATGGAACATGACTATTAAAGATTGAAGTTAAACTTTTATGATGATTTATGACTAGAATCACTTAATAATGAAGAATGTGATTAGAATGCCTTGAAATCTAGGTTTGAATGATGATGGTAAGAAGTAAAGCTTTGAGATTAAGGCTTGTAGTCATGAGTGTTGATTGTTAGGTCTTTGAAAGTAAAGCTAATATGTTGAATTACGAATGTTTAAATGCATAAAGTGATAGAAGCACTTGAAACATGGATTAGTTGTCAAGGACATCCCTCCATGGGTCCTGAATTAATTAAGACTTAATAAGCTATCTTATGGGATTTATGCCTAGCACTGAGTGGATATTGAATTGAGATGGAATCTTATACCTAGTTGATTCAAGATTCCCAAATGGGAACTCTCACAAGTAGAGTCCGAGTTTCCCAAAGTATATCTCACGAGATGGAGTAGCTCACAAGTGGAGTCGGCTTTCCTAGTAGAAATCTTTGTATCCCATAACTAGGTGCCTTGTGGGAAGGTTAGCTAGTGGGTCCAACTAAGCTAACAATATGTTTCTACCCTAGGCAAGTAGACCAATCCTTCTCGGTGTGTGTAACATCGAAGGAGATCATGTGATAGCTCATGTCTCTTAAGGCTATATTCCCAACTAGTACAAGATTATTATGGAACTAAGACATATTTGAAGAAGTATCTCAATGTGTTCCAAGTTAATAATGAACGAAGATATGCTTAAAGAAGCATCTCCAAGTTTTCAAACATAATGAACTTATATATGCTTGTGTAAGTATTTCATAATGTTAAAAAGTAAAGAAGAGGGACTAAGTTGTGCTTAAAGAAGTATCTCCGGGTTCCAATGTCTTAAAAAGGGGGACTAGTCTCAAAATCAAGAAGTATGAGTATGAGGACCTAAAAGTGGTACTTAGCATGGGTAGGATTATGGGGTCTTATTCATGCATTGCACAAGTATGAATTTAGGTTACCTAAGAAAGTGGTCTCTTGTATGATGTATGTTTAGATATGATTGTGCCATAGTTTTCTTCTGTATTATACTATAATTGACTAAAGGTGATAGATTCCCTTGGTTATGAGAATTAATCTAAGGATGAGACCATAAGATGGTAAATATGATTATGATGGCCAGAGAGGATAGTTAGTATGAATGGGATTATGTGGTATGATTCGTGCATTGCACAAATGTTCTTTGAGCTTAATTGAGATGTAGTTCTCTTATGATATGAAGGACTATGAGTTGAAAAAAAAATGAGTATATGATGCTTATGCTGGGTACTTTGCTTATGATGATCATATTGTCTCTTATGCTTATTGTTTATGTTTCATGAAGTATCTCTTATGATTATGGTATATGGCTTATATTCACTAACCCTCATGTTATGCTCTTATGATGTTATGCTAGCTATCATATTTAGTACTTTTGTACTAATGCATACTCTTTTCTACATTCTTATCAAATGTAGGGTTCGACAATTTTGAGTTCCATTCTTGAAGATAGGTTTCTAGAAATGCAAGGAGTTGAAGACTTGGTGAGTCCTCTTAGCATCGAGGATAAAGCCACCCTTTCCTTTATGTCTTTTATTTTCATATCTTGAGACAATTTTATGGGTTGTGTCCCAAGAGTTGTTCAAGTGGTTTGAGAGAAAAGTGTAGTAAGACTTTCGCTTCATTTTATAAAGACTTTGATTGTATGAAAAATGTTTTAAAATTCTGCACTTTTATATTATCTTATGTTATGATATGCTAAGGGCCTGTATGAGACCCGTTCGGGGTCAAGTATGCCATGTTACATTTAGGGTGTACCCCTGGGTCGTTACAAACTTGGTAATTAGAGTACAAGGTTTAGAATGGTTCTAGGATGTCTCAAACTAATTCTAGAAGAGTCTTGTTCATAAATGTGAAGCGCACCACATTTATGAATAGAAGGCTATTGGTTATTTAGGAAATCTAACTTCTTCATTCTCTAAGTTGTGCCATGGAGTTTGGCTCTAGTAGTTACTTCTTCTAATCCATTCCCTATGGTTTTTCAGGGTATGGCTAATACAAGGGCAAATGCTAGGAGGAATGAGGAAGGCAATGAAAAACAAGTGGTTTCTCCCCAATTTCCACCCCAAGCTCTTCCTCAAGCTCAAATTGATCCTATAGGGGAGAATGTGACTCATGTGGAGTTTAGGTCAGTTTTCCAATTGTTGGATCAAGCCGTGATGGGTCAAGTCAATATAGAGATGGTAGCTCTAGTGAACCCTAATGTGAATTTCGTGGCTTTAAGAGTGAGGGAGTTTTTGAGAATGAACCTCTAGAATTTTATGGCTCCAAAGTGGAGGAAGATCCTCAAGGGCTTATAGATGAGGTGAATAAGGTGCTTGATATCATGGGGTTGACTTCGGTAAAAAAAGCAGAGTTAGCCGCTTACAAATTGAGAGATGTCGCACAAATTTGGTATGAACAATGTAAAGACAGTAGGCCGGTAGTAGCGGGCCCAATAGAGTGGAAAGGGTTCAAAGAAGCATTCCTTCATAGGTTCTTTCCCTGAGAGTTGAGGGAGGCTAAGGTGGAAGAGTTTATTAACCTTAGGCAAGGTAGCATGAGTATTAATGAGTATGCCTTGAAATTTACCCAATTATCCAAGTATGCTCCATCTATGGTAGCGAATTCGAGAGATAGGCTGAGTAGCTTCTTGACGGGGGTGTCTGACTTGGTTGAAGAAAAATGTCGTACGACAATACTCCTTCATGGCATGGATATCTCTAGGCTTATGGTGTATGCTCAACAAATTGAGAAGTTGAAACTTAAGAGAACAAATAGGGAGGCAAAAAGGGCTAGGACCGGTAATGGGAACTTCTCTAATGTTAAGTCTGATGGGCAAGGTTGATCTAAGACTAAATAAAGGTATTTCGGTCAAGATTCTTCTAACACCCCTATTTTTAACCAAGAGAAAGGTAGTGTGTCTCCATTAACTTAGCCTACTTGCACCAACTGTGGGAGGAGTCATCATGGTAAGTGCCTAGCCGGCACGAAGGGATGTTATGGGTGTGGAAAGAGTGGGCACAAAATGAGAGATGCTTAAGGCTAAGGGAAGGGAGGATAAGCAAGTTCCCACTAGTGGTTCGGATGAAAGTGCTCAAAAGAAGAATAGGTTTTAGGTTCTCCAAGCTAAAAATGATCAAGAGTGACCTCCGAATGTGACTACCGGTATGTGTTTCATGCTTTATTAGATTCCAGTATTGTTGGGTCTTTTGTGACTTGATATGTTAGACTTTGAAGTTGTCTTTAGTATGAATGATGTTTAGAAGAGTTCGTATAAGCTTACTCCCAAGGGGGAGATGGTGTGCTTAGATAGCAAGGCCATTGTGTGTTTATCTGTGCCCATGATTTCTTTATATGCATGTTCATGAAAAAGTTTATATCTTGGTATAAATGACTTATATGCATTTTTTTACCTCATGTTGTAATGCATTTAGTAGAGTTGCCTATTTGACTTCATGAGATGAATTAATGAGCATGCCTTGGCTTGGAGTTGTGAGATTCCTCCTTGAATAAATGCTTTTGAGAATAAATTGCATATATGCTCCATGAGTGTATGTTGAGCATGTTTTAGTTAGGAGATGGTAGTTCCTCCTTGAACATGAGTAGATATAGAATCTCGTGCATTTTGGATTGTTAGATGTAGTTCCTACTTCCTTATGTTGCATTGAGTGTGTTTATCTTGGAGATAAAGTTTTCCTTTCTTGTGTATGTGCATTTAGATGAGTTGCATGCATGATGGGCTGCTATTCTAGATTCATTTCCTTTAAGAAGTGTTTAGATCGTCAGTCGAGGATGTATGATCCCAAGGGGGAGATATTGTAACACCCAGAAAACTAGTACGTTAAACTAGAGCTTTACGTAAGGGTTCTAGAGCTTTATGTGAGAGTTAAACTTGTAGAAATGACCAACCGTATTTAGAGTGAAGGGTTTAGGGGTTAAACGTCAAGATACGACTCCCCAAGGACCCATCAAGAGTCCTTGAAGAGGCCCCTAGCAAACCACCCATACTAGCCCAAAAGACAGCCCACCCACGATTGGGGACCCACACCTCGTGGATGGGGTGGTGGGTTAAGACCCTAAAAGTTGGGTTGCAGACCACCACCCACAGAGGACCAGCACGACCCGTGGGTTGGGGTCTCGTGGGTGAGGCAGCCTTGTCCTTAAGCGGTTTAAGTTGGAGGGTTAGGGAATATTCTAGAATTAATCAGTTATAAAATGTTGTCATTTTATTAGTAATTAGACCACCTATATAAAGCTATTAGACCATTAATTAAGGGATTCTAAATCATTATTTTCAATTCACTAAAGAGACCAAATTCCCTCCAAGAAATTAGTTCTCTAGGAAGCAAAGAATAAGAAGAAGAAGATGAGAAGCAAGTTACGGCTAATTCCTCCATTGTTGCATGCATTGTGAGGGACTTATAATCAAGGTATGATAGCTTATTGATCCATGGATTCTTCCATTCATGGAGCCCCCTATATTTCCCCCAATTGTGAAGATGAAGCCCAATTCTAGCTAGGGTTGCTTCCTATATTGTGGGTAGTGTTGAGTATGAATCCAATTGAGTGGATATTACTTGTTTATGATTATTTTAGTATCTAATCATGATATTATGTGTTTTCCATGGCTAACCCTAGTTAATTGATGAAATTGAAGTGATGTGGGTTTGTGCCTTAAAGAGGGAAATTGAAGACTTAGAGATGATCTTCTAGAATTGATGCTATGAGTAGTAATTGTTCAAGAATAGAAACATGTAGACATGAATTGAAGTAGATTATGGTAT
>JAJOOR010004456.1:0-53644 GCA_036250505.1 Solanum acaule
GAATTGTTCATGCCCATAATTCCACATGAACATTATAAGTCGAACAATCTTGAGATGAGAAGTAGCTTTGAGTCCTTGAGTTGAGTACTTCATGCTCATAATTCCGCATGAACCCTCTGAGTTAAGCATTCTTGAAATTAGTAGTATCATTGAAGTTCTTGAGTTCCAAGTATTGAGTTCTATCTATGATTATTGAAAACCTTGCATTGAGTCATTCATGTCCATCATTCGGCATGAACCATATTTTAAGAAGTCTTTTACGAATGTTTAAACTTTGTTTTAAGACTTAAGCTTTGAGGTTGAGTAAAGAGTAAGAGTAAAGTTGAAGTTTATCTCTTCAAAAGTATATGGGAACTAAGTGTTTCCCAAAGAGTTTATAAATGTTTTCACATTTAAATAAGAACGGAAACTGAGATTTCCAAAGAGCTTTCGGGCTAGTTTTCAGAAAAAAGTAATTGCTTTCTAAATGAAGCAAGAGAGGAAACTGAGATTTCCAAGATAGCCTTTGGGCTAAGTTTTTGAGCAATTATCTCAAATCAACAGAAAGAAGTATGTTTTTAAAACATAGGAGCTAGTATATTTTTGGGAGTAGTATTGAGCACCGATATGAGGGAGAGTTCAGACAACTCACAGCCCTCATAAACCATGTAGCCACCATGGGTAGAAAAGGGTCATACTTTTTAGATGAATCCTTTTCACAATAGACTAGTGGATCCACTTAGTAGTTCAGGTCCTATACCTTTGGCCGGGTATATGATGCACTGGCAGCGTGAGGAAGATCGCTGTATCATCACTATAGCTCTTAAGTGATGGTTGTCGGTTAGAGAAACTCCCACAGAAGTTATTGTATTCTTATATACACAGTTATTTGTATTTTACATACATTTCAGAGTTATGTTGTATCCTTGCATACACACAGAGTTGACAACATATTTTTAAGCAGTTTGTTTCTTTATATTACACTTGTTTTAAATTGCTTTATATTGAAATGAGTCCAGTCATATTGAGTTGAGTATCCAGAGTTGAGTACCCAGAGTCAAATATCATATCTTTGAGTATCTTATCTTATCCTTGAGTACTTTTGAATTGAGTAAGTTTGAGTAGTTTTGAGAATCCTTGAGTATTTTTTGAGTTGAGTAAGTTTGAGAAGAGGTAAGTATGTTTCCTTTTTATTAAGTTTCAAGCTTATGTTTATGCTTTAGAATTTCCCTTACATGCTCGTACATTCCACGTATTGCGCCATTTGGCCTGCATCTTCTCATGATGCAGACACATGTATTGATCAGGATCGTCAATAGGAGCTTCGTTGATATATTCGGGAGTTTGAGTTAGCTATGGTGAGCCTCCTTGTTTCTAGAGGATTTCATTTACTTTTCAGTTTAGTCAGGATGTCGTGGGTCTTGTCCCGACTTCCATCTTTATCAGTTAGAGGCTTCATAGATAGTCAGTATAGTTGAGAAGTCTGTATTATTTATTTATTTTATTAAATGTTTTAAAGACTTAAGTTGCCTATTTTATGGCGAGTTGAATAATTTATTTTATTCGGAGTTTTTCATTTGAGTTAAAGCTTTGTATTTCAGTTTCATGAATTTTATTCAGTTTTTAAGCTTTGTATGCTTGAGTTAGTCTTTAGCTTGTAGTCAGCCAGGATGAGGGTTCGCTTGGGGACCAGCAATGGTTCTTGAGTGTCGGCCACGTCCAGGGTGAAGACTCGGGTCGTGACAGAAAGTATCACACTAAATCTATGTTGATAATTCTTTTCTTATTAACTACCTCCTTGGTCCGGCAAGTAGCAACAAGGCGAGTTCTAACGTTTGTAACCGCTAAAAATCTTCTAAACTAAAGAATTATCAATGCATGCAATAACACTATTCAAGAATTACTTAGTTACTATTCATACTTTATTAATCGCTCATGGTTTCCATAACCTTAGGTATGAAATTTAGCTACTCATTATCTCAAAAACACAATCAAAATTTATTAAAATAAATATGCTTGTGTTAATCATAAAAAATTAAGAACAATAGCTAAACTATCTTTTATTAATCACGAATACAAATAAATAATAAAGGAGAATAAAGAATAAATCACAATTCTCTGGCCTCTACGGAGGCTCTTCCGAAGTTCCAAAGCTAGAAGAAAATTTATATTGTGTATTATTTCTTTGTTCTTGGCCTCCTCAAATAATTATTTTTATGCACTATTTATAGAGGTAAGAAACCCTAAATAAAATAATTGAGTCCAAACAAATTAGGAATCGAAAACCAAAAGGAATTGGATTTCTTTTTTATTTCCGCCGCATGAACGGTACTGCCGCATCAATGAATTTGTGCCTATCTTGAGGTTCTTACACGTGGCAGCAGAATTGCAATTGTGATTGCAATTTAACTTACGTATTATTTTATAATTTTTAATTCATTAAGCTGTCTGTTTAATTTTCTTCTTCAAACTTTCATCTTTAATTCATTTTAGCTCCAAACTTCTTCATTTTTTCACTAATTTAATCCTACAAATAAATATAATATTTAGCACAATTGATTAAATTTATGCTAAAAAAGAACAAATATAAATAATAAATGTGAGGCAAATAATGATTAAAAATATGTATTTTGACCTCACATCAACACCCCACACTTAAACTTTTGTTTGTCCTCGAGCAAACATTAAAACTCATCTAAAAAGAAATCATACAAGCAATGTCATCACTTTGGTTTATACAAACAATTAGGCCATAGACCAATTTCAAAACATCAAGTAGACTTCTCAATCATTATGCAAGACATCAAAATAAACAATAAACCTCTAACCTCCTGTCACGACCCAACCCACCGAGCCGTGCGGGCACCCACTCTAATACCTAAGTAGGAGAACCCTCACATCTAAATAATGAAAACAGGCAAAAATTTAAGGAGACAGAATAAAGAAATAATGCTAAGATTTCATAAATAACACTGTTAAAACACTTCCTTTGTTAAACTTGTAAAGTATTTAACAACTCCCGGATCTAGTCTAAACAGGTACAAGAGCTACTAAGAGTACAAATTGGACAATAATTTAAAAGACACAGCTCCCACCATGCGTAAAGAATAACAGAAGCTGCAGGAGATTTTCTTCGTCTTCACCTAGTGAAACGACACAATTCCTGTATCCAAACTATGTCAAAAGACATAGCAAGAGTAGTATCAGTACAAAACACACGTACTGGTATGCATCATCGGTCAACCTGACCCTCACCGTATAACTTAAGAAATAAACAGTCAATATTATGTGACAAACCACTCGCTTCTCCACCTATACTCTCTCTTGGGTTACTTCCAATCATACCCACATCCTAACCACCAGCTTCCTTATTAAATCAACCCCCTTACCTGATTCTTGATCATAGTCTACCATTTTAAACGCGTAAGAATTTCCCAAGCACAACCACCCAATCTACTAACCGTACCCATCCTACTTTACTTCCTCGCCACATTACCAACCATGAATGACCAACTATAAATTGCTATAGCACGAGTTCACTATTCTTTACCTTAACAGACTGATACAATACTTTACTCACAACCGTATTTCAAGCATATACATTAATGTCAACAATTGCACAAACAACTAATAAATCACATTTATATAGCACATAATTGGTCATCTCGCAGAACCCAATCCAATGGTCCTCTCATGGAACCCACACTCAAACTGTTAGCTTATCGGAACGTGGCAATCCGATCCCATTTTTATGTCGGAACGTGGCAACTGATCCCATAGTTGTGCCGAAACGTGGCCACCCGATCCAAGTTAGCATAACAAAACGTGGCAATCTGATCCCCAATCACACACCACAATCACAAACACAAGTACATCATCAAGATCACACAACAAGAGGTGATTCATGGCATACAATTATTCAATTATCCTCATTTACGATTAGGGTGATCAATAAAGCAACATTCAAATACATACATGCATTATAATGAAGCAATTACAAACATATATCATACCCACATGAAATCACAACCATCACCTACGAATTCCACAATCCATTCACCATACACCTGTACACAAATCAAGCTCGACCCTAGTTCATCATTAAGGTTTATTATTAGGGTTCACTCCTAATTCATCATGATTTCTCAAGTTCATCAACTCCACAAATCAAATGTAGCATACATTCGTTAGTCCAGTTCCATCTTGATTCCATGCCCTAGTTCTTTCCACAATTTCATAGAAGGTAACAATTTCCAGAAATCCTTACAATTCACCAAGTTCTTCTTCTTAGGACAAAATTCCCATTACGTTAATTCTAGAATTTACCCAACAATTTACCCTTTGCGCGAAGTCTACCCATAACCCTACTATTGATTCACATACATTACATGGCAAGCAGAGATTTACAACTACTCAATGTATAAAACCTAGCCTACCTGGGCGCCAAGCAGCTGCACGGGGGTTTTAACTTCTTTCCCAGCTTTTTTGGATTTGAAACGGTGAATTTGGCCAAGAATTTGCAATATTCCACCATCAACTTTCTAGAAAACTCCTTCTCTTTCTTTTCCAAGCTTAGAACAACTTTTTTGAGGTTTCTAGGGTGAATTACGACATATCGAGTTATTTCAGGAAGATGGAGAAAATAGGATTTTCCGTAATTTCATTCTGCCTCTCCTATCCCGCTGTAGTGGCAACTTACCCCGCTACAGCGCCGCCGCGCCAGCGGCATCTAGCCCGCTGTAGCGGGACGAGATTCCAAATTTTCACGAATTTTTTCCTTTCCTAATTAACCAAGATTTGGGTCATTACAATAAATACCAATTTACCCCTCGTTCGTTCCCGAACGACTAGTGCCAGGACATCACATGTTCTCATTTCGAACACACCCGACTACCGAAATGGCCCAACATAGAACTATGGAAAAAAATGCGACCTTCTAATTAATTCGAATCCATGGGAATGTAAATACACTCCAGGTTAGGAGAGGTTAAAATTTTAATACATGAAAAGGTACTATGCTCCCAGGCTAGGGGATGTTCAACGAGCAACACACGAAGGTTGAATCAAGCCTCATAATTTCTAGGACCCTGCCCACTAGAGCGGCAACACTTCAGCTGTAGCGGGAGATCGAGCAATAGTAAAGGGGGAAATGAGGAATATTTTCCTCATTTCCTCCTTCCTCCCTTACTCAAACCCTCTCCAAAACTCTCTCGATCACTTTTTTTCGAATCGTCAAACCTCAGGTAATTTCTCGTTCCCTTTCACTCCTTACTTCGTTGCTTTGATTATAATAATTGCATGCTAACTAACTTATCGAAATCGAACGATTTTGGGTAGTTATTTGAAAATTGAACTAGGTTGTTAATTGTGTTAGTAAACGTAGCATGGTTACTTACCTTACGTCCCTAACGCTTACACAACGTCCTGGGCTTAAGGATTTCGTAAAAACATGGGTAAATTAATACAAAAACGGGTGGGGGAAGTTGAAAGTTTTTCTTGACATAAACTCAAATTCGGACACTGATTAGGGGTTGTTTTATTGAAATAAATGCTAATTCATGTTATAAGATAGCTAATAGACTCCGATCTGCTGAAATTCTGACGAAACGGGGATTTTGGGATGAAAAGATGCCATTTTTCATGTCTAGTGTTCGTCCCAGATGAAGGTCGTTGTAGCGGCCTGCATCATCCCACTGTAGCAAGATTATTGACGCTGTAGCGAGATGTCCTAGACCAGTAGCCTAACACCCATGACCCAAAACTTGTGTATTTTTGTCTAGTCTTCCCCAACTGGTCTACGTTGTTGTGACTTATCTTAAACTCCTTGCAGGATCTCTAAATGGCTGGACACAACGACGAGAACTTACCTTTTGTCTGGTTTCCTGATGCCGCTAGTCGCGAGAGACACCACGACTATCGCAAAATAGGATTATGCAGCGAGAGGGCGTTTGTGTTACATAAGGTGGAGGAGAAGGCTCCTGCCTTTTATGCTCGCCTGGTTGAGTTTGGGTGGTTACCACTGACTACGTCTCCCCCAGATGCACGCTCTACTTGGGTGAGGGAGTTCTATGCCATCCTCTCTACCGTCTGTTGGGAGGACCTTTTTCCAGTCGTTCGCGCTCGAGGAGTCGACATTCCTCTGAATGCCTATGCTATCAATGAGGCACTAGAGGTTCCAGAGGTCCCAAACCATGCATTTGAGGACCGACTAAGGGAGATAGATCTGGAGTGGTTAAGAGACACTCTTGTCGAGCCTACGCGTCAGAGCAGGTTTACTGGGCTATGACAGAGGGCATTACAAGGGATGACTGGTCACCAGATGCTAAGAGGTGGCTTCACTGGTATCCAAGAGGATCCACCCATCGGGCAACTGTACCAACATGACTTTTCCCCGGGCTTTGGTGGTGGCGTGTGCTATCTAAGGTATCCAGCTGAACGTGGGGGCACAAGTCATCTCAGAGTGGAAAATGTTCTATAGGGGTAATAAGAAGGTGTTCTTCCTTTATGGTCTCATCATGGCTCTGTGCAAGTAGGCGGGATTGCCGCTATTGGATGCTGATGAGGTACTTCCTATGGATCCCTTCCTTCACCCCCTATTTATTTGGGCAGGTTCTATTTCGAAGAGAAAGATGAGGAGGACGAGCAAGGCTAGCAGCAGTAGGGCGGCTGCAGGTTCCGATGACGAGGATCCATTCTCAGGTGTATAGGTTGAAGTGGATCTAGATACGGTCCGAAAGAAAATGGGGAGCGCCTATGCATAATTTACTTCGGTACCACCCAACACTACCCTGGAGGTCGAGATGCTTCATCTCCAGTTGTGCCAGGAGAGGAGGAAGGGTCTGGTAAGGGATCGCCTAATAGGCCAGATGTTGAAGACCATCAAGGCAATCTTTACTGGTGTGGCCCCGGGCAAGGAGATTCTCCTACTCGAGCCATAGGACTACAAGGAGTTCTCAATGCTGAACGAGGCTTTGTCTGGGTTGGAACGCCCCGAGGACATGGACTCTGATGTGGACACCACCTAGTCTGAGAACTCTTGATCGCTTTCCCTTCGCCCCTCTCGGCCTTGTAAAATTGAGACAACTAGTTTTTATCTTTCCTATTGACACTTTCTAAAAAAAAATTCGGCACATAGATGCTTGTTTTGGCTGTCTGATGCAGCCCCATTTTAAATCTTGACTATAATTCTCTACTACTGTTGTTGAACACTGTTTGGAGTTGCATGGATTTGTTCGAATCCCATCTGAATTGACATTTTGAACAAAGGGGAAGGCAGGGAGAAGCTGGCGAGGGTTTGCCTCTCTTCGTCCCACTCAGGCGGGATTAATCCCGCTGTGGCGGCTTCGACGGGACTAGAACGAAGGCCAAAATTTTCTGGGTTCTTCTTCACTACCCAAGATTTTCCAGAACCCCTATTTTTACCATTCCATCGAACTTCTAAATTCTCCAAACTAAGGTACACGATGTTCGATCCCTAACGCAGAAACAACTCGACACCACAGCCCACAGATTCCCAGAATACACCCCGACATTCACACCGTTAATGATCATAGCTTATCTTAACAGATTTCGCGACATTCAGGGAATTACCACTACATACTCTACGATTCCCCCAACAATTTACGCAACATCAATTCTAGATACTCAACAATGTGTCCTTATTCCTGTCACACACATTCCTCATAACACCTCCACACACATCAGTTGTTTCACACAACAAGGAGTACACATTTACAACTAATTCAAACAACAAGAGCTCATATTCACGATTAGTTCAACAACAAGGAGTTCACATTCACAGTTAATTTAACCAAGAAGAGTACACATTCACAAACATAATCACGCAGCACCACAACACAATATTACCTTATGGGTAAGTTCGTCTCATAAATGATCATTATTGGTCATCTATGCCTCGTACGACCCTTACGATCAGATACCAATTGGAACCTTCCCAGTTCCAATTAACTTGGCTTGTATCCCTTCAGTCATAACCACGACATCTAATCTACCTTGTTGAGATACTAATTGGAATCAACAAATACCAATTGGACTCAACTCATACCACAAGCGACACTTCGCACGAAGGAGAAAATGAGTGGAACGACTTCCTAGAATGCTTTCTAGCTTCCTGAAGATTACGTCAACACACCAATCTGCATGAGTCTAGTCCACATTTTGCTCTTGTACGGGGAGACCGGTAACCTAGGCTCTGATACCAATTTGTCACGAGCCAACCTAACGGGCCATGCGGGCACCCACTCTAACACCTAAGTAGGAGAACCCTCACATCTCAATAATGAAAACATGAGGAAATTTAAGGAGACAGAGGAAAGAAATAATGCTAAGATTTCATAAATAACACTTTTAAAACACTTCCTTTGTTAAACTTGTAAAGTAATTTAACAATTCCCGGATCTAGTCTAAACAAGTACAAGAGCTACTAAGAGTACAAATTGGACAATAATTTAAAAGACACAGCTCCCACCATGCGGAAAAAATAACAGAAGCTGCTGGAGATTTTCTTCGTCTTCACCTAGTGAAACTACACAATTCCTGCATCTAGACTATGTCAAAAGACATAGCAAGAGTAGTATCAGTACAAAACACACGTACTGGTATGCATCATCGGTCAACCTGACCCTCACCGTATAACTTAAGAAATCAACAGTCAATATTATGTAACAAACCACTCGCTTCTCCACCTATACTCTCTCTTGGGTTACTTCCAATCATACCCACATCCTAACCACCAGCTTCCTTATTAAATCAACCCCCTTACCTGATTCTTGATCATAGTCTACCATTTTAAACGCGTAAGAATTTCCCAAGCACAACCACCCAATCAACTAACCGTACCCATCCTACTTTACTTCCTTGCCACATTACCAACCACGAACGACCAACTATAAATTTCTATAGCACGAGTTCACTAATCTTCACCTTAATAGACTGATACAATACTTTACTCACAACCGTATTTCAAGCATATACATTAATGTCAATAATTGCACAAACAACTAATAAATCACATTTATATAGCACATCATTTGTCCTCTCACGGAACCCAATCCAATGGTCCTCACATGAAACCCACACTCAAACTGTTAGCTTGCTAGAACGTGGCAATTCGATCCTATTTTTATGCCGGAACGTGGCAACCTATCCTATAGTTGTGCCGGAACGTGGACACCCGATCCAACTTAGCTTGTCGAAACGTGGCAATCTGATCCCTAATCACACACCACAATCACAAACACAAGTACATCATCAAGATCATACAACAAGAGGTGATTCATGGCATACAATTATTTAATTATCGTCATTTACGATTAGGGTTATCAATAATGCAACATTCGCATACATACATGCATTATAATGAAGCAATCACAAACATATATCACACCCACATGAAATCACAACCATCACCTACGAATTCCACAATCCATTCACCATATACTTGTACGCAAATCAAGCTCGACCCTAGTTCATCATTAAGGTTTATTATTAGGTTTCACTCATAATTCGTCATGATTTCTCAAGTTCATCAACTCAACAAATCGAATGTAGCATACATTCGTTAGTCTAGTTCCACCTTGATTCCATGCCCTAGTTATTTCCACAATTTCATCCATGGTAACAATTTCTAGAAATCCTTACAATTCACCAAGTTCTTCTTCTTAGGACAAAATTCCATTACGTTAATTCTAGAATTTAACCACCAATTTACCCTTTGCGCGAAGTCTACCCATAACCCTGCTATTGATTCACATGCATCACATGGCAAGCAGAGATTTACACCTACTGAATGTATAAAACCTAGCCTACCTAGGCGCCAAGCAGTTGCACGGGGTTTTTGACTTCGTTCCCAACTTTTCCGGATTCGAAACGGTGAATTTGGCCAAGAATTTGCAAGATTCCACCATCCCCTTGCTTGAAAACTCCTTCTCCTTCTTTTCCAAGCTTAGAACAGCTTTTCTGAGGTTTCTAGGGTAATTTACGACTTATCTAGGGATTTTAGAAAGATGGAGAAAATAGGATTTTCCTTAATTTCATTCTGCCTCGCCTATCCCGCTGTAGCGACAACTTACCCCGCTGCAGCTCCGCCGCGCCAGCGACATCTAGCCCACTGTAGCGGGACAGGATTCCTGATTTTCGTGGATTTTTGCCTTTCCTAATTAATGACGGTTCGGGTCGTTACACCTCCTAACCTCAAGGAAAGACTTTGAACTCATCAAATTTAGGCTTGCTCACCCACTCTCATCAAAGAAAGTTAATAAAATCACATATCTATCATGAAACAAGTGCCCTCACAAGAAGAAATAGTCCACACACTCAAATCAAAAGATTGAATATAAATTAAGGACTTAGCATCAAAGAACACTCTCACACTCACAAAGAAAATTCACATGTATGCAGAAAGAACCAAATGCTTGCCCATTATGTACATATCCACTAATTAAGCATGCTTGAATAGAATCAAATAGGACTTTAACGGGTTGTAATGTAGGCTAGGGGACGGGTAGGAAAACTATATAATAGTGACTTGCACTTTCTTAATCACTTTGCAATTTTAGACTTCATCACCTATTATTTTCTTCTTCTTTATTTTCATCCCTCTCTTCAACAATTATTTCACAAGTAATTTTCATCATCTCAACAATGTTTCAATCATTTTTTTTCCTTTTTTTAAAAAGTTTTCCTTCATAATAGCCACCTCAACTTACGTATTTTATATGCGTTAAGGTGCACGATGTCCTAGGAAGGACCAGGGCCACCATCAAGGTAACTTTTTCTTTAGGTCACATTCTTTTGTTCTTTTTTTTCATGTCACATTCTTTCAAAGAGGACTTTTAAGCACTTTGTAACTATTATTGATTACCTTTTCACTCAACCATCCCTTTTTCTCATAATTGATAATTAGAATAAGTCTATGCTATAATTCTCAAGGAGGCAAGGTGCAAAGACTAGGGATTCAACAAAATAGTCAAGGGCAAAATATGGCTACCAACAAAAGGTACAGGCTCAAAAGGGTTAACTAGTGATAAAATATCTGAAAAGGCTAAAATTTACCAGAAAAATCAAAGAAAGCCTATTATCATATCCTAAACAAAGCATCACTTTTTATTTCGCTTCAATAACATGCAAGGTAAGTTCTAGAATAAGATGCAAAACATGGCATAAACAAATTCTCACCACACATGGCACAAGTATCAATCAAGATAGATCAATTCCACTTCTAAGAAGGACAAGATCATAACAAACTACAAAATAAAATAAGCTATATACAAAGTCACAACCATGAGCTTAGATGTCAAAGAGTCGGCCTTTTTTTATCAAGCATTCACAAGAAAGTACTAAAAAATTAGGCCCAAATAGTAAGTATCACATAACTCAAAAGGGTCTTTTCTTTTCTCTCCAAATAAAAATAAAAATAAAAATAAAACTAAAAAATAAGATTTTAAAATAAAAAAGTTTCCTAAAAAAAATAAAAGACACTCGGTTCAAAGGGACTATCCTCAGGAAAAGAACTGAAAACAAAAGCCAAGGAACCCATCCTTAAAAAAAAGACTCAATAAAACAATAAAAACAAGGAATTTATTCCTCCACCCCAAACTTAAAAAGATGTTATGTCCCCAAATCATTAAATAAAATTTAAAACAAGGGTTAGGAAAATTTTCTGAGGCCTTTAGGCCTAGTTAGTAGCACGTTCTCTTAATTTTCATCAAGGGTCGTCACCCCACACTTAAGCTCAACTTTAATTTTTTTTTTGGGTACTCAAACTTCCCTTAATCTGCAAAAAAAAAAAAAAAAAGTGATACAAATAAAATAAAATAAGAAAATACACTACTAATTGAGTTGCCTCCCAATAAGCGCTTAATTTAACGCCATGGCACAACACCATCAAATTTACTATTTTTCCTTCCATTTTGAAGATATGAATTGCACCCCCAATTTTGAATCATTTTATCTATTACGCTCAAGGGGTGGTGGTACAAAAATAAAGGTCCCAAGCAATAGATATCACATGATGCACTTCTTGGATCCTAAGTGAGGAATGTAATTCTCTGATATTGGAACAAGAAATTAAAAAA
This sequence comes from Solanum acaule, assembly GCA_036250505.1. Lineage (NCBI taxonomy): Eukaryota > Viridiplantae > Streptophyta > Magnoliopsida > Solanales > Solanaceae > Solanum > Solanum acaule. The sequence goes on from JAJOOR010004456.1 coordinate 12,075, forward strand.
TATGACTCGATTGTCCATCCCCCATACACTCTTCTATAGGCTTAGATGACTCGATTAATATTTCATCATCTAAACATAATGTGGAAAAATGATTAGAATGAGGTCTAGTGCGCCCTAACTTATGAATTGTATTATTATTTACACCCTCATATTTACCCATACTAGAATATTTAAAAATAATATTATCTACTTCATTACATAACTCTAGTGTACTCTTCTCAACAATGACAACATCAATAAAAGTATGATCAAGCAATTGGCCCTCAACTTTTAGCTCTTCAAGTTGACTTATAAGTATTTTTTCTTCCTCACACATATTATTACTAAATTGTTGGGTGTCATGATTTAATCTTTGCACTCAACTCACAATCTAAGTAATAGAGATCAAATTCAAAGGCATATTCACTACTGCACTTACATATTGATTTATAGCAAAGTATTAACAAATAATCCATGTCCCCATACAACTTATCTTGATGAGAAAAAATTAACGATAAGAATCCATAATATCAGAAGTGCAAGAATTGCAAGAACACTTATCACTACATACTTTTTCAGATGACATCTCAAGAAGAGTAAAAGAAATATGATAATAATAATGAATTTTTTTAAAAAAACTAATCCTAAGAAATAAAAAAGAACTACAAGTCAAAATAAATACTAAAGACAATTTCTAAGCCACATTCCCCGTCAACGGCACCATTCTTGATAACGTCCAAATATACTTCTTGAAAAGAAATACAAACGATCGTATGCAATTTATTTACCCAACTATGAGTCGGGGTCGATCCTATCCTAAGTTTCTTTCTCTGCATGAATCAAGTTCTTCGACAGGACCATCCCGACCGAAGGTTTAATCATAGATCTACTATGGTCTTTATTTTGATTCTTTTATCTTATTTCCGGTTCCAATTACTGGGAGCATTATGTTGAGTCACTCCAAGAGTAGAATCAGCAGCTCACCTCACGTTTTAGGAACCAAATGAGGAATCACACGTAGACGGACCTGAGCATTCTCCAGCTCTACGGAGCCCTCTGGAGCTAGAGTTGGGCAACTTGAGAATATGGAAGAATATTGTCAATAACAAATATTTAACTCGATAGTCGTTATATAAAAATGGGGGGATTCAAATTAAAATAAAATAAAAACAATAAAAATAGATTTGAACTAAGTATTTATTTATATTCAGATTATTAGAATTAACTAGGAATGCGTTCCCCATAAGCTCATAACGCGGTAATCCTAATAATAGTAATCATATCCTAGTGAATCACATGCAAAGTGGTAAGTAATGTATCTCTAAATCCTTGGTCCAACAAATAGAGAATTTCACCCTGCACCTTGGTTCGGCTATGTGTGTATAATTTACTAACTCTTACCTTTACCTCATATTAGACATCACATCAATGTATGACTTAGTTTTCACCCTTGCACCAATTGACACTAGACTATTAGATAGTATCACACTAAATCTATGCTGATAATTATTTTCTTATTAACTACCTCCTTGGTCCGATAAGTAGCAACAAGGCGAGTTCTAACGTTTGCAACTGCTACTTCTAAACGAAAGAATTATCAATGCATGCAATAACACTATTCAAGAATTACTTAGTTACTATTCATACTTTGTTAATCGTTCATGATTCCCGCAACCCTAGTTATGAAATTTAGCTACTCATTATCTCAAAAACACAATCAAAATTTATTAAAATAAATATGCTTGTGTTAATCATAAAAATATAAGAATAATAGCTAAACTATCTTTTATTAATCATGAATACAAATAAATAATAAAGGATAAGAAATAATAAACCACATTTCGCCGGCTTCCACAACGGCCCTTCCGAAGTTCCTAAGCTAGAAGAAAATTTATATTGTGTATCATTTCTTGGTTCTTGGCCTCGTCAAATAATTATTTCTATGGATTATTTATAGATGAAAGAAACCCTAAATAAAATAATTGAGTCCAAACAAATTAGGAATCCAAAATCAAAAGGAATTGGATTCCTTTTTTATTTCCGCCGCGTGAACGGTATTGCCGCATCAATGAATTTGTGCCTATCTTGAGATTCTTACACGTGGCAGCAGAATTGCAATCACAATTGCAATTTAACTTATGTATTATTTTATAATGAACAAATTACAGATATACACATATTTTGTTTCACTTATTTCCATTATCCCCTATTACTTTTAAAAATCTCCAAAATCCCTTATTTCTTTATTGTATTCGAGCTGCATTAATATATTAATGTATCTGTGACAATATTTAATGTATTCGAGCTACATATTATGTATCCGTGCTAGTTTTTAATGTATTCGAGCTACATATTAATGTATCTGAGCCAGTATTTAATATATTTGAGCTAGTTTTAATATATCCGAGCTATATATTAATGTATCCGAGACAGTATTTAATGTATCCGAGCTACATATTAATGTATCCGAGATTCAATTATTCTATCCTTTTTTAAAAAAAAATTAAAGGGATTAATGTAATTAAAATCTTATTAGGGATAGATTGTAATTTCATATTAAAACTATGAGATTTATGTAATTTGCCCTTTTTAAATTTTTAATCCATTAAGATGTTTGCTTGATTTCCTTCTTCAACCTTCCATCTTTAATTTGTCTTAGCTCCAAACTTCTTCAATTTTTCACCAATTTAATCCTACAAATAAAATATAATATTTAGCACAATTCATAAAATTTATGTTCAAAAAGGACAAATGTAAATAATAAATGTGAGGCAAATAATGATTAAAAATATGTATTTTGGCCTCACATCAAGTTTCCAAACACAGAAAAACTTACTCAAAACTCTCCCAACCACCTCAAAAAAGCATGTCACCCATCCCAACACACCACATATACTGCACAGAAGCTACGGAAAGGGGTAAAATAGTAGATTCACACAAAATAAGTAAATGACTACAAGTATATATATATATATATATATATATATATATAGATGTTTCCATGTCTTTGAGACTATTAAAATGGTGACATATAAAATTGGGAAAGAATGGAGTACTAACTTACTTCATTTTATAAAACAATGTATGCACTTCATACAAGAAGTCAGCTATAGCCTATCAATTTTTCAAAACGTTTTTGGCCCCTTTTTGGGCGACAATTCCACTTTAACTCAGTTTTGCGCGTTGATTCCTCAACTCAAAGAGGTCGGATTCAAGTGACGTCATTTCATTGTGATGTATATATAAAAATAATCAGAGGGTAAAATAATGTTTGTTCTTAAAAGTTTAACTATATTCACATGAAAAAATAAGTGATAGAGTATTAAAGACTCTCAATTAAAGTAAGCAAATAAAAACGGAAAGGGATTTTGTAAAAGAAGGTTTATCATCTCTTTTCTTGTTACTTAATGCATCAGGATTTCAAATAAACTGTAGTTTTCTCACAATTAAATAGCTAAGTCTTAAATTGGGTACATGCTTGAAAGATATTTAATCACTGCCCCACGGTTCAATTGTTTCAATTAGTTGATGAATATTAATTTAAAAAGTCATTTTTTAAAAATTAGAACATACCCTCAATAAAGAGATATTTTAATCTCAAACACAATTATATTAATATCTATATCAAGTAACATGCCTAAACATAATATATATATAAGACAAATTTAAAGGAGATAAGATGAACAAAGATTCATAAACAAAGCAACGTTGAAGATCATTTTATAATTTATCATAAAGGAGTGGTAGCAATCAAGAATCTCAAGAAGGGTTTTCTTGATTGTTTACCTTCATACTAGGGTTTCAAGGCTTCTAATCAAGTTCTTTTTCAAAATTCTTTAAGAACCTTGTTCTTCCAAGTATGTAAGACTATCATAGTGTTGGACTAGTTCATCCTCACGCCTTACATATACTTTCTAATCAGTAACAGAGTAATCTATGATTCTACCCCTACATTTGAGTATTCTTGAGATGAGTTGATTTTGAGTTCTTGAGTTCCGAATTCTTTTTGAAATTCTATTCCTCATTATTGAATTGCTATATGTTATGCATTAATATTCTTGAGTTGATTCGTTCGTGTCTATATTTTAGCATGAACCCTATGAATTGAGTATTTTTGAGATTAGTAGTATTGTTGAGTTCTGAGTTCTTGAGTTCTGAGTACTGAGTTTCCATATTTCTATTAAGATCCGCGAGTTGAGTCGTTCCTGTCCATAATTCCGCATGAACCCTATGAATTGTATTATAAATCTTGAGAAGCTTTTTAAAGCCAACACTTGAGTTTTAAACTGAGCTTTTGAAGAAGTAAAGATAAGTTTTGAGAAAGAGTTTCTAAAACATGATTAGTATGACAATCGAGTATTCCATCAATGTTTAAGCAGTATGGTATCTAGTTATGCCATCAACGTTTATGCATTTTGACTTCCTGAGTCATCAATGATCATATCAAAATATGATTTGATATATTTTTGAGAAAGAGTTTTCAAATATGAGTTGAGTAAGAGTATAACAGAACTAAGTATTCCCAAAGGTATCAGTTTTGATATTGATAAAAGAAAAACTTTGATTTCTAAATGAGTTATGAGTTAAAAGATATTTCAAGAGCAGTTACCTCTTTTAAGAGGATAGTTTGAGAAATTATCTCAAACCAGAGGAAAAGTATGTTTTTAAACATTGAGCATGAGTATATATTTTTGGGAGTAGTATTGAACACCGATATGGAGATGAGTTCGGCCAACTCACATTGTGTAACATCCGGAAAATTAATAGGTGAAACTAGAGCCTTAGTTTGAGTCTTAAAATTTGATGCATGATTTAGAGTTGTAAATTAGCCCAAAAAATTTGACCAGGTATAAGTGTAAGTGAGGGTTCAAGGAAGGTGAAAGGCATCACTGCCCATACAAGCACTCTTGAACTTTACCTTAGCCGTGTGGGAAAAATGCATTGTTCAAGTGAGGCTTCAAGGCACGTGAAAGCCTTCACTGGCCTTAGAAGCCCTCGTGAACCATGCCTTAGCCGTATAGGCAAGGAGGAAAGTTCACTTGAGGGTTTAAGGTGCGTGAAGTACTTCACTGCCTTTGAAAGGCCTCGTGAACTTTTCCTTAGCCATTTTTGGGCAGGCAAGGATCCACGAGGCGTGAAGCAGTTCACTGCCCGTGGAGAGCCTCGTGAATCCTGCCTTAGTCGCATGGGCGGTAGGTGCCTTCAAGCGAGGGTCCACAACACGTGGACAAGATCACTGACGTGTGGAGCCCTCGTGGACAATTCCTTAGCTTCAAAAGCCAAGGGCAACCGTCCACACAAGGGACCACGGAAGGTGGAGCAGTCCACTTCCAGTGAAGCCCCTCTTGGATTTTGCCTTAGTTTGTTTAGGTAGTCCACGTGGGGGGCAAAAAAGGGTATTTTTGTAATTTTATTTTTAAGTCCAAATTAAATGGGTATATTTTATATTATTTTTAAATAAATATATAAGGTATTTTAAGTCATTAAACACCCAATCAAAATCATTTTCAAAGACCCAAATCAGAATCACAAGTTCATCTTCCTCACAATATTTCTCTCTCTAAAAACTCAAGAAGAAGATGAGTAGAATTGAAGCCTGGTCTTGAAGAAATCAAGGGTTTTTCATCAAATTCTTTGAAGATTCATCATCAAGGTATGATAGTTTTCATATATGGGTAGATTCCACCCATAGAGCCCCTTCAAAACTTGATTTCAAATCTTACAATTTTCCCCAAAATTAAGGGTTTTATTCGAGTAGCATGGGTTCTCTTTAAAAATGGTTTCAGTGGTAGAATTATGTTGGGTTATGATTGAATTGATGATTTATGGTTGAATTATGGTGAAATTCCCCCAAGAACCCATGGATCCCCTATATTGCTAAATTGTGATCTTAATGTGGGTTAATTGATTTTAGAAGGATGTAAATCGGTCTTGTATGAATTAATTGAATTATGTTATTACCCATATCTATTGTATAAATTCTATATATTAGTTTGAATGTTATTCATTATTCTTGAAGGGTAAATTAAGAGAATTTGTACATGAACATGAGAATTATCCTTGTGCTTCAAGAATTACTTTGAGAATGAAGATTCTATGACTATGGTTTAATTGTGGTAGTGATTGAAAGGTCATTATCCCTTATACCCTTACACATTATTATGCATGAATTCATTATGACTATGATAATCTTATTGTGTTGATCGAAAGCCTTGTAAATGAATTTTGTTTAGATTAATTGAATTATGTTATTACCCATGCCTAAATTGTAGTAATTATAGGTGTGTTCATAAATTATGATTTATGGTCCTTATGGACAAACTATGAGATTTTGTATAATCATGATGCCTATGAACATGTTTTGTGGAGACATTGAAAGTAATGTGATCATGACTGTAATGCAATTATGTTGTTGTTGTTGAAAGGCTATTCTCAACTATACACTTGTAAAGGATGATGACATGTTGTAAAAGTGTTTTCCCAATGTATAATGTACCATGAATTGGTAGGCTTAGGGCATCCTCTTCATGTGTAATTTAAAGTGATCTTGATTAATGTACCTTGAATTGGTAGGCTTAGGGCATCCTCTTCTTGTGTAACTAAAAGGATCTTGACTTAATAAACCTTTAATCTGCAGGCCAATGGAATCCCTTTCATAAATGATTAAAGTACTATAAGGCTTTGTCTTGAATCGATAGGCCTAAGGCATCCTTTCATGAGTGACAAATAATGAACCTTGTGAATGATGACTTTTAAACTTGATAAATGCATGATTTTAACTAAATGTCCCTTTTGAGCATGTTTTAAGGATTTTTATGCATGGTAACCATACTTAGTGCAATTTTGTAACCCATATTTTCTACATTTTTCTACAAGTGTAGGTCCCGGTCGTTGAGGTGTACTTCTCCATTTGAGTAAAGCTTGTATTGATTCTCTCCACACTTTTGGTGAGTCGTAATGGTTCGAGGATGAAAGTTGTTCAATTCTAGTTTCTTCTACTTTTCCTTTTGAGACTGTGTTGTAAAGGGCTATGACCATTATTGATATTTGATTGTATTAGATGATTCATTGAGACAATGTCTAGACTTCCATTTGGTTTTTATGAAAAAACTTCAATTGTAAAAAAAGTTTTAATTTTGCATCATTTCTATTACTTATGTTTATGATATGCTTTGGGCTTGTATGAAACCCCTTCGGGGTCAAGTACGTCGTGTTACATCTAGGGGTACCCCTGGGTCGTGACAAATTTGGTGTTGAAGCACAAGGTTTAGAATGATGCTAGGATGATGTCTCATAAACCACATCTAGTAGAGTCTTGTTCATGAGTGTGAAGCGCGCTACATTTATGAATAAGAGGCTATAAGATGTTTAGGAAATTTCACTTCTTTCATTACTCTTTAGTTGTGCCTTAGAGTTTTAACTCTATGAAGTCTTTTTCCCTAACCCTTCTCTTGTGTCCTTAGGATATGAATATAAGAAGGGCACATACAAGAAGGATGGAAGAGGAGAATGTGAATGAGGGAGTTCCTCCCCAAGGTCCCAAGATCCTCAAGTTCCTCAAGCTCCTATTGATGTGAGGGCTATGTCAGATATGAAAATAAGGTTGGCTCTCCAAATATTGACCCAAGTCGTGGCGGCCCAAGTAAATGGGAATACTAGAACTCATGTGAACCCCAATGTAAGTGCAATCGCTTCAAGGTTGCGAGATTTCACAAGAATGAATCCTCCTATGTTCTATGGCACCAAAGTGGATGAGGATCCACACGGGTTTATTGATAAGATCTTTAAAGTGCTTAATGCTATGGGAGTGTCTCCACAAAAAAAAAAAGAGGCGGAATTAGTCATCTACCAATTGAAGGAAGTGGCTCAAGTATGGTATGAGCAATGGAAGGGTTAGAGACCCATATGAGCGAGCCGGTAGATTGGGAATTGTTCAAGTCGGTCTTCCTTGATAGGTTCTTTCCCCTAGAGTTGAGGGAGCGAAAAATGCAAGAGTTCATAAATCTTTGACAAGGGGGTTTGAGTGTGAAAGAGTATGACCTTAAATTCACCCAATTGTGCAAGTATGCTCCAACCTTAGTGGAAGAGTCAAGGGCTAGAATTAATAAGATTGTGATGAGAGTGTCCAAATTGGTAGTCAATGAATGTCGTTGGGCAATGCTTATCCTAAGTATGAATATTTCGAGTCTTATGGTCCATGCCGAACAAACTGAGGAGCAAATGCTCAAGAAAATGAATAGAGAGATGAAGAGAGCTAGGTCCGATGAACAAGGTCAAACAAGGTTAAAAAGAGATCCTTCAACCAAGATTCTTCAAATACTTTTAGGGTTAACCAAGAGAAAGGTAATGAGTCTCCATTTCCTAGGCCTACTTGCACCAATTGTGGAAAGAAGCACCATAGGAAGTGCCTAGACGGTACGGATGGTTGCTATGGTTGTGGAAAGAGTGATCATCAAGTGAAAAATTGCCCTACACTCACTGCCAAAAGAAGAGAGGCCAAGCAAGCTTCTCTAAATGGCACTGGTATGTTGATAACTCCTTATAGGTATAAATGTTTTATTAAGGTCCCCATGCTATTTTTATGTTAGCCTTAGTAGGGTTTTACTCCCAAGGGGGAGATGGTATGCTTAGAAGGCAAGGTTGTTGATAGTTCTGATATCCTTATCTCTTTCTTCTATTCCTAATCAAGCTTAATACAAAGAGTTCCTTGTGACTTGTTTTATGTTTTGGAGTCATGTTTGATTTATGAGTTCCCATGATCTCCTTGTTTTATGCATGTTCTTGATTGAATTCATGTTTAGAAGGAAAATGAGTTTTTCATGATTTATGGTTCCTCATGTTATTGTGCATTTGAGTATGATGTTGCATATTTGACTTCCTGAGGTGAATTGATAAACATGCCTTATATGTTATATGAGATGGCATATTGGCTCCATACATGTTGGACTGCTAGTCTTGAATCATTAATTCAGTAAGGTGTCTAGATCGTCATTCAAGGATGAATGTTACAAAGGAGGAGATGATGTAATACCCGGAAAATTAATAGGTGAAACTAGAGCCTTACATTTGAGTCTTAAAATTTTATGCATCATTTAGAGTTGTAAATTATCCCCAAAAATTTGACTAAGTATAAGTTCAAATGGGGGTTCGAGGAAGGTGAAAGGCATCACTGCCCATACAAGCACAGTTGAACTTTGCCTTAACTGTGTGGGCAAAAGGCATTGTTCAAGTGAGGCTTCAAGGCACGTGAAAACCTTGGCTGCCCTTAGAAGGCCTCGTGAACCATGTCATAGCTGTATAGGCAAGGAGGCAAGTTCACTTGAGGGTTCAAGGTGCGTGAAGTACTTCACTGTCCTTGAAAGGCCTCGTGAAGTTTGCCTTAGCCATTTTTGGGTAGGCGAGGAAGTTCACACGAGGATCCACGAGCCGTGAAGCACTTCACTGCCCGTGGAGAGCCTCGTGAAGACTGCCTTAGTCTCATGGGTAGTAGGCGCCTTCAAGCGAGGGTCCACAACACGTGGACAAGATCACTGACGTGTGGAGCCCTCGTGGAAAATGCCTTAGCTTCAAAATCCAAGGGTAACAATCCAATTGAGGGACCACGGAAGGTGGAGCAGTGCACTGCCCATGAAGACCCTCTTGGACTTTGCCTTGGTTTTTTTAGGCAGTCCACGTGGGGGGCAAAAAAGGGTATTTTTGTAATTTTATTTTTAAGTCCAAATTAAATGGGTATATTTTATATTATTTTTGAATAAATATATAAGGTATTTTGAGTCATTAGACACCCAATCAAAATCATTTTCACAAAGACCCAAATCAAAATCAAAAGTTCATCTTCCTCACAATATTTCTCTCTAAAAACCCAAGAAGAAGAAAAGTAAAATTGAAGCTTGGGCTTGAAGAAATCAAGGGTTTTTCATCAAATTCTTTGAAGATTCATCACCAAGGTATGCTAGTTTTCATCTATGGGTAGATTCCACCCATTGATCACCTTCAAAACTTGATTTCCAATCTTACAATTTTCCCTAAAAATAAAGGGTTTTATTCGCGTAGCATGGGTTCTCTTTAAAAATGGTTTCAATCGTTCAATTATGTTGGGTTATGATTGATTTTATTCGCGTAGCATGGGTTCTCTTTAAAAATGGTTTCAATCGTTCAATTATGTTGGGTTATGATTGAATTGATGATATATGGATGAATTATGGTGAAATTCCCCCAAGAACCCATGGATCCCCTATATTGCTAAATTGTGATCTTAATGTGGGTTAATTGAACATGTAAATGGGTCCTGTATGAATTATTGAATTGATTGAATTATGTTATTACCCATATCTAATGTAGAAATTCAAGATATTTGGTTGAATCTGATTCATTATTCTTGAAGGGTAAATTATGAGAATTTTTAAATGAACGTGAGAATTATGCACGTGCTTCAAGAATTACTTTGAGAATGAAAATTCTATGACTACGGTTTAATTGTGGTATTGATTGAAAGGTAATTCTCCCCTATAGCCTTACACAGTATTATGTATGAATTAATTATGACTATGATGATCTTGTTGTGTTGATCGAAAGGCCATGTAAATGGGTTTTGCTTATATTAATTGAATTAATCGACTTATGTTATTACCCATGCCTAAATTGTAGAAATTATAAGTGTGTTGGTGAATTATGATATATGGTCCTTATGGACAAACTATGAGATTTTGTATAATCATGATGCATATGTACATGTTTTGTGGAGATATTGAAAGTAATGTGATCATGACTATAATTGTCACAACCCAGACCGTCGTGATTGGCACCCACACTAACAACTCGGTGGGAGAACCACTACTACAATCCAAACTAAAACAATTAATCTAAAACTAAGGCATTTAAGTTACGAAAACAAGTTAAATAAACTAATAAGAAGTCTTCCATAAACTTAACAAAAGATCTAACAACTAATATTGCGGAAGATAAACCTAGAATCTGAAAGTCAATGTACCAAAACTATTAAGCGATAACCAAGTCTAAACAAAGAATACTATTGAGCTATTCAACTAACTAAAACAATTGTCTAAATCCAAAAATGGTGGACATAGACGAAAGAGAATCCCATGGCAGCCCGGACGAAGTGGTTCACCCTAGAATTCGAACAACGATTACTGATCTTCTAAGCGAGGTCGGTCAACAGTCGCGTGAAGATGCCCTGTACTCAACAAATATAAGAGCAAGTGCAAAATCAGTACACAATCACAGTGTACTGGTAGGATCACGCGGCTATCCCACTAGTGCAACATAAACAGGTCAAACAACATCAACTTCACATTTCATATCACATCATTCATCCTCTCATGGAACCCAAAACCCAAACAGTTAGCTTGCCGGAACGTGGCAATCTGATCCCATAATTGTGCCAGAATGTGGAAACCCGATCCAATAGTTGTGTCGAAATGTGGCAACCCAATCCAATAATTGTGTCGGAACGTGACAACCCGATCCACAATCACACACAACAATCACAATCACAAGTACATCATCAAGATCATACATTTAATTTATGGTTTCATAATAATGATAGTTCATATATCTCATTTATAACAAGTGTGATCAACATTGCAACATTCATACATATACAAGTATCATAATGAAGCAAGAACAAGCATACATCACACAACATAGAATCACAACCATCACCTACCTCGAAACAAGCTTGAAACCCTACGAAACTTGATCCTTCCCTTTTCGGATTCGTTCTGCTTGTTCTTGGTCTACAAACAATCAATAATATACGGGAATCAATAATTAATCACTAATTACCCAAATTACTAACAATTCTATGAACCCTAGATCAACCCATGATCCCAACTAGCCAATTTAGGGTTGTTTACACCATGAAATCTATCAAGAAACCTCTCCCCATCAATATTGACCCATTCTATTATGTTCTACGGATCAAAAAGTGGATTCAGGGAGTGAAAAGCTTACCTTTAGCATCAAGAATGGTGGAAAACGAGTTGAAATCACCCAGGGGTCGTTCTCTAGTAAAAGTCGAAAAGTGCCAAATAAGGTCGTTTAGGGGTTTAATTAACGACTTAATTCGCGCTCATCCTGCTACAGAGACACCTATCCCGTTGTAGCGGCGTCGCTGCAGCGGCAATCCCGGACCAGTTCTACGATTTCTAAGTCCCGTCTCGTCCGCCACAACGGCATCAATCCCGCTGTAGCAGCATTGCTGTAGCAGCATCGCTGCAGCGGTGCAACTCCCGCTACAGTAGCACAAATCGGACCAGAACCTTTTCAGGGGAATTTCAATTCCCCCTTCTACAACACACTCTTAACCCACTACGCTCAGAAAATACCCTTAACGCTACGATTAATTCCCGATGATCTATTTATCCAAATCTGATTCCGTAAAGTCGTACAGACTCCTTAACGAGTTATCTATCTATTCATGGAATCGAAATCATATTTACTCCACCCGATTGTTAGCAGATTTCCCTACACCTTGATGACTTCGATTTCCTCCAAATCTGGACAATGTTGGGAAAATCCTATTACTACGAAAAAGTTTTTCCGGCCCCAATTTTCCCCCTTTTGGCATTTCTATAATGACGGAACCAGGTCGTTACAATAGATACTAATTTACCCATCACTCGTGCCCGAGTGACAAAACTTTGGAAAAGTAGGCTAGGGAAGGAGTAAAGTAGTACCTGAATCAATGAACAATTGAGGATACTTGTCTCGCATGTCCTTCTCGATCTCCCAAGTAGCTTCGTCGACTAGACGATGCTTCCATTGAACTTTCATGGACTTAATCTCCTTAGTACTCAACTTATGCACATCACGATCAAGAATAGCAATCGGTTCATTCTCATGTTGGAGGTCTTTATCTAGAACGATTGAGTCCCACTTAATGATATAATCACCATCACCATGATATCTCTTCAACATAGACACATGAAATACCGGATGAACATCGAATTAATTAGGGGGTAGAGCCAATCTATACGCCACTAGCCCTACGCATTCAAGAACCTCGAAGGGGCTAATATATCGCGGTCTCAACTTACCTTTCTTACAAAAACTCATCACCCTTTTCATGGGTGACACCTTAAGAAGGACATTTTCTCCAGTCTGAAACTCCATGTCTCTCACCTTATGATCCACATACTTCTTTTGTCTACTCTGAGCTTAGCTTGAATCCTCATTACCTTATCTTGAGAATCCTTTACTAAGTCAAGCTCAAGACTTTCACATCTCCAGCCTCAAACCATCCTATGGGTGATCTACATCCCCACCCATATAATGCCTCAAATGGTGCCATATCAATGCTGGAGTGATAACTATTATTATAAGAGAACTCGCATAAGGGTAAGAATTTATCCCAATGCCGTCCAAAATCAATCACACAAGCTGTCAACATGTCTTCCAACACTTAAATAGTCCTTTTGGATTGTCCATATGTCTGTGGATGAAAGGTTCTACTAAAAGTGAGTTGTGTGCCTAATTCCTCATGCAACTTTCTCCAAAACTTGGAAGTGAAAAGGGTACCACGATCTGAGATGATCGTAAGGGGTACACCATGCAATCTCACTATCTCTTTCACATAGATCTTTGCCAATTGTTCCGCATTGTAATCTACCCTTACCGGAATAAAATGGGTTGACTTAGTCAATCTATCAACCACAACCCAAATAGAATCAAACTTTCCCAGGGTCTTGGGGAGACCAACCACAAAATCCATGGCTATTCTTTCCCACTTCCACTCCGGAATTGGCATTCTTTGAAGTGAACCTGCATGCTTTTAATGTTCATACTTCCCTTGTTGACAATTCTGACACTTCATCACAAATTCTGTGATGTCTTTCTTCATGCCCGACCACCAATAAATTCACTTCAGATCTCTATACATCTTCTTCACCCCCGGATGAATACAATACCATGAACCATGAGACTCCGCCAACAATTTTTGAATCAAGTCATCAACTCGAGGAACACACATTCTACCCTTATAGTTGACTACACCATTTGCATCAAGAATGATCTCTTGAGACTTACCTATTGCAATCTTCGTTCTAACCTCCTCTAAATTTCCATCTCCAAATTGCTTGGCCTTAATCTCCTCAATGAACATGGACTTAGGTTCAACACTAGCTAACACCCCGCCTCTTTCAAAGATGCCCAACTGCATGAACTTAGCTTCTAAGGCCTGAATTTCGTTGGCCAAAAGGTCGCTTAGTTATACTCAAGTAAGCAAAGCTACCCATGCTTACTACTTTCCGACTCAACACGTCTACCACAACATTAGCCTTATCCGGATGGTATTGAATTGTCACATCATAATCCTTAAGTAACTCCATTCATCTTCGTTGTCTCAAATTCGAATCCTTTTAAGTGAATACATGTTGCAAACTATGATGATCAGTAAATACCTCACACTTAACACCATAAAGATAATGCCACCAAATTTTAAGCGCAAATACTATAGCCGCCAACTCCAAATCATGAGTGGGATAGTTCCTCTCATACACCTTCAATTGACACGAGGCATAAGCTATAACATTTTTATATTGCATCAACACAGCACTCAAACCAGAATGTGAAGCATCGCAATAAACAATGAAATCCTTACCTTCCACCGGTAAAGCTAGAATGGGCACAGTGGTCAAGAGAGTCTTGAGCTTTTGAAAGCTTTCCTCACATTTTTCAGTCCATTCAAATGGTATCTCCTTTTTTGTCAAGTTTGTCAAGTGAGTAGCAATTGAAGAAAAATTCTTAACAAATCGACGATAATAGCTAGCGAGTCCTACAAAGCTCCTAACTTCCGTCACCAAACTAGGCCACACCCAATTCTTAACTGCTTCAATCTTTTGAGAATCTACCATTACCCCTTCTTTTGAAACTACATGCCCCAAAAATGCGACGGATTTCAATCAAAATTCACATTTCAAAATTTTGGCATATAACTTTTGCCTCACAAGGACACCCAAAATAGTACGAAGGTGGTTGGCATGCTCTTCTTCACTTTTTGAATAAACCAAAATATCATCAATAAAGACTATCACAAAGGAATCAAGAAATGGCTTGAACACCCCATTCATCAAGCTCATGAAGGCTGCAGGCGCATTGGTCAACCCAAAAGACATAACCAAGAACTCGTAGTGGCCATAACGAGTCCTAAACGTCGTCTTGGGTATATCCTCAGTCCTAATTTTTAATGGATGATACCTAGATCTTAGATTAATCTTAGAGAATACCGCTGCCCCTTGCAATTGGTAAAATAGATCATCTATTCTAGGCAAGGGGTATTTATTCCAAATAGTGACTCTATTTAATTGCCAGTAATCTATACACATTCTCATACTACCATATTTTTTCTTAACAAACAACACCGGAGCACCATAAGGGGAAGAACTAGGATGAATGAATCCCTTATCAAGAGGTTCTTGGATTTGAGTCTTAAGCTCTCTTAATTCTGTTGGAGCCATGCGATATGGAGGGATAGAAATGGGACGAGTACCAGGCTCTAAGTCAATACAAAAAATCTATATTCCTATCCGGAGGCATACCAGGCAAATCATTTGGAAACACTTCACTAAACTCAGACACCACAGGAATAGACCCAATGGATGGAGCCTCAATCTCAACATCCCTAACATGAGCCAAATAAGCCAAACAACCCTGCTCAACCAATTTGCTAGCCCTAATGGAGGATATAATCTTAGCTTGCTTAGGCTTGTACACCCCTTTCCACTCTAATATTTCCCTTCCCGGAATTTCTGGAGTCATAGACTTAGTATTACAATTAAGCTCATCATAATAGGGGGACAACCAAGTCATGCCTAAGATTATGTCAAAGTCAATCATATCCAAAATCACCAAATCAATCCAAGTCTGAAATCCCATAAAGCAGGCATGATAGACATGGGTGACTATGACTGACTCTCCAACATGGGTAGAAACACAAATAGGGTCATCAAGAACATGACACATTATCTTCAAAATCAGAGGCAAATCTCGCAGACACATGAGAATAAGTTGAACTCGGATCAAATACCACATTAGCCATTCGATCGAAGACAAAAATAGTACCTGTGATCACCGCATCAGACGGCTCTGTCTCAGTTTTGCCTGGAAAAGCATAACATTGAGCTTTATCATGAAAACGAGTCACCTCCCTGCCTGGTTGCGCGTTACCTCTACCTCCGTTACCATTTCCTTTACCTCCACGACCTCGCTGATTACCTCTTCACCAACCTTATGGACGTCCTCTACCATTATTACCATTCCCTGTAGGTACAATTGCTCTAGAAGGCTTCTGTGTGGACTCAAACACGCGCGGATGGGGACAATCTCTCCTTATGTGCCCAAGTTCACCACAATTGTAGCAAATACAATCACAAGATGGTCTGCTGCCTGTCGAAGGCACGACACTCTGACTGTACTGAAAATTTTGAGATGGAGTTTCCGAATAGTTACCTGTAGAGGCGGGCATAGCAGACTGAATTGGCTTGGCTGCAAGTGTCGGCCTTTCAGACCCCTTAGAGTACGAGCCTTGAAAGTTACCCGAATTCTTTGCCTTCTTTGCCCAAGCCTTAACTTAAACGTCTCGCTTCACCCCTTCCACTCTCTTAACATAGTTTGTCACCTCATTAAAACTACTCCCTGCAGAAGTCATATGAACAGATAATACTTGTAACTCAAAATTCAAACCTCTAATAAATAATCGGATCCTCTCCTCCTCAATAGTAACCAACTGCGCAGCATATCTTGATAAAGCATGAAACTTGGCCTCATAAGTAGCCACAAACATACAACCTTGCTCTAACGCCATAACTCATCCTTCTTACGATCTCTCAAATTCCTAGGCACATATTTCTCTAAGAACAGGGCATGAAATTGGGTCCAAGTAAGCGGAGGCAATGTAGACGATCTGCACTCCATATAAGCTCTCCACCATTGCTTGGCCTCACCTTGAAGTTGAAAAGATACGAACTCAACCCCATGTTGTTGAACAATACCCAATATATGCAACCTCGCATAACAGTCTAAGATGAACTCATAAGCATCTTCAGTCTCTGAACCAAGAAATACCAGAGGCTTAAGCTTTAGAAACTTAGTGAACATATCATGCTCATTACTGGTCATCACAAAACCCAATAAAGGATGGAAGAAAGCATCGTTACCTCCCTACTCACCCATCTTGGGCATAGTCCTAGCAGCAGGGGAATTAGCGGGAGCTTGAGTTGTTGGAACAGATGGAAGCATTCCCGGACCAGTCAACCCCTTCAAGAATGACATGATCTGTTGAGCTAACACTGAATCGATGGGAGGGAATCCTATAGCCTCAGCCTGCACTCCTTCCTCGGGTTCAATCTCCTCAACAAATCCAATCTCAATTTCCTCTTCTATCTCTTCATTATGCACAAGAGGGTTCTCATTCACATGCACACTCTCCACCGGTACCTTATTTACAGAATACGCTACTCCCCCATGGTCTCTACCCCTAGCTCTTCTTCTATCTCTGCCTCATCTGCGACCTCTCGTTGTGGTTTCCTCAGCTGGGGCATTAACAGGAGCTACGGGCCTAACACCGTTATACCTAGTATTAACCATCTGCGGACAGAAGAGTAAGGATTTAGATTCCAATTTGAATCGCCAGATACCAATTGGAATCAAGTCATAGCACGAAGGAGACAAGAGAAAAATAAAGATTTCCTAAAGTCCTATAGCCTCTCGCAGAAAAGTAAAGGCGTCCCCGTACCGTTCCGCGAGACTCAATAAACCTAGGCTCTGAGACCAACTTTGTCACGACCCAGACCGTCGTGATTGACACCCACACTAATATCTCGGTGGGAGAACAACTACTACAATGCAAACTAAAATAATTAATCTAAAACTATGGCATTTAAGTTACGAAAGCAAGTTAAATAAACTAATAAGAAGTCTTCCATAAACTTAAAAAAAGATATAACAACTAATATTGCGGAAGATAAACCTAGAATCTAAAAATCAATGTACCAAAACTGTTAAACGATAACCAAGTCTAAACAAAGAATACTATTGAGCTATTAAACTAATTAAAACAATTGTCTAAGTCCAGAAATGGTGGACATAGATGAAAGAGAATCACATGGCAGCCCGGACAAAGTGGCTCACCTTTGAATTCGAACGACGATCACAGATCTTTTAAGCGAGTTCGGTCAACAGTCGTGTGAAGATGCCCTGTACTCAACAAAAATAACAACAAGTACAAAATCAGTACACAACCACAGTGTACTGGTAGGATCACACGGCTGTCCCACTAGTTCAACATAACCAAGTCAAACAACATCAACTTCACATTTCATATCACATCATTGGTCCTCTCATAGAACCCACTACCCAAACAGTTAGCTTTCCAGAACGTGGCAATCTAATCCCATAATTGTGCCGAAATGTGGCAACCCGATTCACAATCACACACCACAATCATAATCACAAGTACATAATCAAGATCATACATTTGATTCATGGTTTCATAACAATGATAGTTCATATATCTCATTTACAACAAGTATGATCAACATTGCAACATTCATACATAGACAAATATCATAATGAAGCAAGAACAAGCAGACATCACACAACATAGAATCAAAACCATCACCTACCTCGAAATAAGCTTGAAACCTTAAGAAACTTTATCCTTCCCTTTCCGGATTCGTTCCACTTGTTCGTGGTCTATAAATAATCAATAATATATGGGAATCAATAATTAATCACTAATTAACTGGATTACTAATAATTTTATGAACCCTAAATCAAACCCATGATCCCAACTAGCCAATTTAGGGTTGTTTCCACCATGAAATCTATCAAGAAACCTCTCCCCATCAATATTCACCCATTCTATTATGTTCTATGGATCAAAAAGTGGATTCGGGGAGTGAAAAGGTTACCTTTAGCCTTAAGAATGGGTGAAAATGAGTTGAAATCACCCAGGGGTCGTTCTCTAGCTCTAAAAGTTGAAAAGTATCAAATAAGGTCGTTTAGGGGTTTAATTAACGACTTAATTCGCCCTTATCCCGCTGCAGCGACACAAGGTCCCGCTGCACCGATGTTCCCGAACCAGTGAACCCTCGTCGAAAATCTATAATTTCTAAGTCCCGTCTCATCCGCCACAGCGGCATCCATCCCGCTGTAGCAGCGTCACAACTCCCACTACAGCGGCACAAATCAAACAAGAACCTTTTCAGGGGAATTTCAATTCCCCCTTTCTACAACACACTCTTATCCAACTACGCTCAGAAAATACCCTTAACGCTACTAGATTCACCCAAAAAAAAGTACAAATAGCAGCCCTCGACCCCCCTAGGGTATGGCCTACCGGCTCGCAGATGTAGGAAGGCGGCCTGCCTGCTAACCAAATTGCGTAACCAAAGCGACTCCTTGTTGGTGGTTGATAGGTGTTGGTCCGATTCACCTATGTCAGTTCGAACTTGGCGGGTTGTTCGTTCGTGTGGAGAATCTCTCTCGTTAGAACGAAACTTTACGACAGCTTTTTCATAGACGTTCACTTGCATCACATACACAAGTGCTCTCTGAACCATGCAATAAGGTCACCCATAACACGGCTCTCCCACTTGAGTTATCTTAGCCCCAGGCCATACCCAGAGATCTATATCCAAATCTGATTCCATAAAGTCATACGGCCTCCTTAACAAGTTATCTATCTATTCATGGAATCAAAATCATATTTACTCCACCCGATTGTTACTAGATTTCCCTACCCCTTGATGACTCCAATTTCCTCTAAATCTGGACAAAGTTGGGAAAATTCTAATACTACGAAAAAGTTTTTTCGGCCCCGACTTTCCCCCTATTGCCATTTCTATAACGACGAAACCCAGTTGTTACAATAATGTAATTATGTTGTTGTTGAAATGCTCTCAACTATACACTTGTGAATGATGATGACATGTTGTAAAAGGGTTTTCTCAAGGTATAATGTACCATGAATTGATAGGCTTAGGGAATCCTCTTCATGTATAATTTAAAGTGATCTTGATTAATGTACCTTGAATTGGTAGGCTTAGGGCATCCTCTTCTTGTGTAACTAAAAGGATCTTGACTTAATGAACCTTGAATCGGTAGGTCAATGGCATCCTTTTCATAAATTATTAATGAAGTACTCTAAGGCTTTGTCTTGAATATATTGGCCAATTGCATTCCTTTCATGATTAGGCAATGAACTAATGTAATGATGATCCTTGAATCGGTAGGCTTAAGGCATCATTTCATGGTGACAAATAATGAACCTTGAATCGATAGACCAATGGCACCCCTTTCATGAGGATTCAATGAGCTATCCTAATAAGGTACCTTGAATCGGTAGGCTAATGGAACCCTTTTATGTGTGGAATAATGTACCTTGAATCAGTAGACCAATGGCATCCCTCTTATGTGTAATAATGTTAAAAGAAAATGAACTACTTTAACACTAAATAGGTATTGTAAGGTTGAAGCTCTCCCCATGTTAGGCCGCGTTTCAAGTAACACCTTCTTTATCCCATAACTATATGACGACATAGGTTATAGCTATCGGATCCACCAAGGCTATCAAACATGAGTTCTACCTTAGTCAAGTAGGAGACATCTTTTTGGTGTGGGGGCATAAAATAGGATTCCATTTAGCTCACATGGTCCATGTCGGTTAAAGCTATATTTCCCTACATGACAAGAATATGAACTACGACAAGAACATGAACATGAACTATAACTATGGCTTCTTGAGCAGTTCTACTTAGTATGAGTTGGGGTATGAGACTCGATTTATGCATTGCAAAAGTAGGCTTTAAGAGTAGTTGTGGTGTGATTCATTTATGCTATGAAGACTTACGAACTATGCATGTATGATATGTATTGTTGCTAAGAGTGACTTTACTTGCTACAAGCTATCAATATGAATGTTTCCTTGTCTATGAGTATTGGCTATGGATGAGGTCAAGGTATGACATATATGATTATGGTGTCCTAAAAGTGGTACTTAGTATTAGGTATGATTATGGGATCTTACCTATGCTTTGCTTATGAGATGGTTTGACTCATGTTTCTTCACAAATGTGCATGATGACTTTTAAACTTGATAAATGCATGGTTTCCACTAAATATCCCTTTTGAGCATGTTTTGAGGATATTTATGCATGGATACCATACTTAGTGCAATTTTGTGCTAACCCATATTTTCTACAGTTTTCTACAAGTGTAGGTTCCGGTCATTGAGGTGTACTTCTCCCTTTGAGTAAAGCTTGGATTGATTCTCTCTACGCTTTTGGTGAGTCCTCATGGTTCGAGGACGAAAGTTGTTCAATTCTAGTTTCTTCTACTTTTCCTTTTGAGACTATGTTGTAAAGGGTTGTGACCATTATTGATATTCGATTGTATTAGATTGTTCATTGAGACAATGTCTAGACTTCCATTTGGTTTTTATGAAAAGACTTCGATTGTACAAAAAGTTTTAATTCTGCATCATTTCTATTACTTATGTTTATTAAATGCTAAGGGCTTGTATGAGACCCCTTCAGGGTCAAGTATGCCGTGTTACATCTAGGGGGGTACCCCTAAGTTGTGACATATTCCTGTTAAACCATGTATGCCAAAATGGGTAAAGGGTTATACTTTTTAGATGATTCCTTATTACTTTTAAGCATATCTTAGTGTATCCACTTAGTTGAGGTATTCTATACCCCAACAAGGTATAGGACAGTTCTGGTAGCACGGGCGAGACATTGTATCATCATGTAAGTCATCATGATGGTTGTCACTTAGATAATCTCCCAATTGAGTTAAAGTGTATTTTTATATATCACTTATTATGTTGAGTTCAGTTATGAGGAAGTATTTTGTAAAGTTTTAAATGATTTTACTCCTTCATTTCTTCACATTCAACTTGAGTTCATTGTTATCTACTGCAATCCTTTCTTTCAGTTATTTGTTATCCAACTATATTACATACTCGTACATTCAATGTACAGTGTCATTCGACCTGCATCTTTTAATGATTCAGATACAGGTTCTTAGGGTCCTCAACAACAGTTTGTTGAGATCATTTTATCCCCTCGTCGAGTGAAACCTCCTTGCTTTCGGAGTACTCAAGTTTTATGATTCGTTAGTAGTAGTTCTTTAGAGGAGTCGTGGGTCTTGTCCTCACACTCATCTTTGTATAGTTGAGGCTTCATAGATAGATAGATTTGGAGAGTCTTTCAGTTTCATATGTTTTAATTAAAACTTATGTTTCATACTCAGTATATTCAGCAAAGTTTTGAGATTTAGTAAACTGTTTTTAAACATTTCTTTCAATTTGATGCTTATGTATGCTAAAGTTAGTCTGCCTCTTCTAGTCAGCTAGAATGAAGGTTCACTTGGGGACCATTAATGGTTCTAGAGTGCCATTCACTTCTAGGGTGTAGGCTCGGGTCATGACAGTTTCTACTCCTATCGGTGAGTTTATGCTAGTTGAGAAGCTGTATAGGTCTTTCCTTGTGACTTTTGTGTGGAGTAAAACTTTTGTAGATTTGATTATTCTTGAGATGGTTGACATTGATTTAATTCTAGGTATGACTTAGATTTCTCCAAATTTTGCTATCTTAGATTGCAATGCTAAGACCGTAACCTTGGCCAAGCCTGGATAGATCCGCTGGTGTGGGTGGGTGACTATATTCTCATTACTTTACGGATTATCTTATTTTTTTGTGATAAAAGGTTGGTGAGTAAGGATTGTTCTGCTTTCTTGATACATCTCAGGGATGATACTTCTAAACTGCCTTTGATTGAGTCTATTTCGATAGTGCGTGAGTTTATGGATGTTTTCCCTGTAGACTTGCATGGTATGCCAGCAGACATGGATATTTATTTTTGTATTGACCTGGATCCGGTGACTCTCACCATTTCTATTCCACCGTATAGAATGACCCCGGTTGAGTTGAGGGAGTTGAAGGCCTAACCTCAGGAGTTGTTAGATAAATGTTTTACTAAACCGAGTGCCTCTCCTTGGGGTGCTCCTGCTTTATTTGTGAAAAAGAAGGATATTGGTTGTTTTCGAATGTGCATAGACTACATGAACTTGAAAAGGGTTACTCTTAAGAACAAGTTTCCCATTCCTCGTATTGATGACTTGTACGATCAATTACAGGGTGCTTGTCTCTTCTCCAAAATTGATTTGAGGTTCAGTTATCATCAACTAAAAATATGGGCAGCCAGTGTGCCAAAGACTCATTTTGGACAAGGTATAGGCACTATGAGTTCTTAGTAATGTCTTTTGGTCATATGAATGCCTCTGCTGCTTTCATAAGCCCGACGAATGGAATCTTTAAGCCATATCTAGATATCTTTGCTATTGTACTTATTGATGATATACTAATCTACTCCAAGAGCAAAAAAGAACATGAATATCATCTAAGAATTGTACTAGATTGTTATGGGAGGAAAGACTTTATGCCTAATTATTTAAGTGTGTGTTTTGGCTCGATTCCATGTCCTTCTTAGGGAACGTGGTTTCTAAGGATAGAGTATTGGTGGATCCCCAAGAGATTTAAGTAGTGAAGAGTTGGGTAAGGCCTACTAATGTTTCTAAGGTAAGGAGCTTCATTTTTTTAGCTAGCTACTACTTTCGGTTCATCGAGGTATTTTCTTCCCTTTCTTCCCAGTTGACCAATTTAAACTAGCATAATGTTTCATTTGTATGGTGGGATCAGTGTGAAGAGATTTTTCTGAAACTCAAGACCGTGTTGACTACTGCATTGATTATTTCCTTGCCTATGGAAGGTAAGAACCTAATTGCTTATTGTGATGCATCTTATTCTAGTTTAGGTGCAGTGCTGATGTAGGAGAGAAATGTAATTGCCTATGCTTCAAGACAATTGAAAGTGTATGAGCGTAAATATCCCACTCATGACTTAGAGTTGGTTGCGGTTGTGTTTTTATTGAAGTAGTGGAGGAATTATCTATATGGGGTCAAGTGTGCAGTGTATACAGATCATCACAGTTAACAATATGTGTTTACTCAGAAAGACTTGAATTTGAGGCAGAGGAGGTGGATGGAGTTGCTGAAAGACTATGATGTTACTATTTTTTATCACCCAGGAAAAGCTAATGTTGTGGTTGATGCCTTGAGTAGAAAAGCAGGGAGCACGGGAAGTTTAGCCCATTTCCATATTTCTAGATGCCTATTGGCTCGAGAGGTTAAAACACTAGCTAATGAACTTATGAGGCTGGAAGTAACTAAGAAAGGAGGATTATTGGCTTGTGTGGAGGCAAGATCTTCTTTTCTTGGAAAGATTAAAGGAAAGCAGTTTGATGATGAGAAGCTTAGCGAGATTCATGATATGGTTTCGCAAGGAGAGGCCAATGAGGTTATGATTGATAAGAAATGAGTCTTGAGGAATCAGGGGTGGGTATGTGTTCCCCGTATTGATGATTTGACTTAGACTATTCTTGTAAAGGCTCATAATTCGAGGTATTCTATACATTCTGGTGCAACCAAGATGTATAGCGATCTAAGGTAGCATTATTGGTGGATTAGAATGAAGCGTGACATTTTTTATTTTGTTTACCAATGTACGAATTGTCAGCAGGTAAAGTATAAGCACCAAAGGCCTGGAGGGAAACTTTCAGAGAATGCCTATTCTTGAATGAAAGTGGGAAAGGATTGCAATGGACTTTGTGGTTGTTTTTCCAAAGACATTGGGTAAGTGTGATTCAATATTGGTGATTGTTGACATGTTGACTAAGTATGCACACATTATTTTGGTCAAGGTGACTTATAATGTAGAGAAGTTAGCCAAACCTTATATACATGAAATTGTTCGATTGCATGTAGTTCCGATTTCCATCATATCAGATAGAGGTACACAATTTACTTCTAACTTTTGAAGGACCTTGCAGACTGAGTTAGGTACTAGATTGGATCTTAGTACCTCATTTTACCCTCTAACTGATGGGAACTTTGAGAGAGCAATTCAAGTCCTGGAGATATTCTTTGTGCATGCATAATAGATTTCGGCGGTCATTGGGATCAGTTACCCTTGATAGAGATTTTGTAGAACAATAACTATAACTCGAGCAGCCATGAAAGAGTCCTCCAAGACCTTTGAGGTAAGAAAACACCCATTTCTAGCTTGATTCTTCATTGGCTCATGTCCAAAGAAATGTTCTCCTTATCAAAAGATTTATTTTGTACTATTTCTTATCGTTTTTCATTGTCGTTGAAGGATTTTCATGTCTAATATGGGTTTTGAGTTAAGTATATGGTTGAACTACTTTGAGGTAAGGTAAGGTTCTACACCTATTTTTCTTACAAAATCATGGTTGAATGTTTGAAATCGATTCCTACGACCTTAGCTTCCATTTTGTGTATTTTCTTAAGGTAATTGATTTGGTATGGTGTTGGACCTTTTAGACAAGATTTTATGCTCGACAAATAGAATCTTTTTTGTTGAGGTATGTTTCCGCCAATTAGCTCCCTCGTGTTTTTACATTTTTTGTCGTTTTGTCATATTTTGAGCCACGAGGGGTCTTTTAGTGTCGTGGCTTCGCACAACATTGTTGTTGTGTTGTTTTGAGATATTTATATGTGTATATGATGCTATTTAAGTTATGTAGGGATGTGATATCTATGGCCAATTTGAGATGTCTCATATAGAGGATTATCAATTGAACGGGGTGACTAGCGTCTTGTAATATTTCTTCACGAGCTTATCGTTCATGGGAGATGTTGATACACTCGGGTTGTTGGTAGAAATTGCTGGTTATTTTGAGATTGTGACTTTGTTTATTAGTTAAAAGTGGTCTAGTCGTAATGATGACCTTAACGCCTTATCGATTCATTATGGCTCATTTTTGCAGCTTGATTGATTCTCACATTATTACATTACTTTTAGTTGGTGAATCTTCATATAGACACCTTTCGGCTTTGCATGAAAGATATGTGAAGGAAACTATTCCTCTTCTAGATGATCCTAAAGGCCTAAGCTTGCTCTGGCCGGTGTAGTATCATTATGTGGCATGTAGCCTTATCCAATTAGGTTTGCAACCACCTTATGATATAATGTCTAACGGAAGACTAAATATGAACACATGCACAATCTTATCCGTCAATCCGATATATAATAAACATCGGGTCGATGGATAAGATAATGACACGTGTATGTCTGTTAGTATAAATGGTATATATACTCTAGTTTTTGGACGATAAGAGCATCAATGTTCCAAAAATATGACAGAGGGTATCTGCATACCATTTACGATAGTTCGGGGGATATATTTGTCCTTTTTCCCTTTTATTAATTATGATTACTTGATATTGTTTTGATGCTTTATCATCTCACTGCCACCTATGAGCTTTTTTTTTTTGCCTCAACAGACACTTACATTGCATGGTTCTTAAGCATACATATTGAATCTTATACCAAGCCTATGGGTTGTGTAGACCGACCTATGGTCTAGGTAGACCGTGCCTATAGGATGGGTAGACCGTGTCTACGGGCCGAGTAGGCTGCACCTATGGGGCATCATATATCTATTGTACCACAATGTCTCAAATTTGTGTTGATTCATGGAACATTATATTCAGACAAATTAGACCAGATTATCATTGGGATCAAGTTAAGGGGACTAAAATAGATATTTAGCGATTGTTTGCACTTGTTAGGACCTATAGAGATTGTGTATTGTTTGTTCCTATCGGGCTTAGAGGTGCCAGGTTAGGTTATTGCTTGTTATGTGCTTATATTTCTTATTACAAGGACATAAGGTGTTGTACTGTTTTTTCATCCCTGCCCTTTTCGTTCAATACTTATACTTCAGTATGAGCTTCCAGTTTAGCTTACATGCTTGGTATATTATTTTATACTGACGCTGCTTCTATGTGGTGTTGCATCCATGCCTGCAGGTCCTGAGCAACGACCAGACTGGCTTGTCGAGTAGCAAATTCGCCTATTTAGCAGATTGGTTGACTCTTTTATTTCAAGAGTTCCACGAGTCTAAGAGGTTTGCTTGTTTAGTTATTTTACTAATTTTCGATAGGCCAAGGCCCTCTCCTATCAAAGTGTTATATTCGTAGAGGCCTGCATACTAGTGTGTTGGATTGTATAGCCACATTACTGGCCATTTTTTCCTTCCTTTGTAATTGTCTGATGATTGATAGGTGTTTGACATATTGTTTAGATACGTACTTGTTTTGAGCTTGTGTATAGAGTTCATGGTGGCATTTATGGCCGACATAGAATTTATGCTTTCGTAGATACATGGTGGCCTCGACAACCCAAATTGAATTTTTTGCAAGCTTATTATTGTTTATATAAACTATTGGAGTAGTTGTTTTTCACTGTAGAGTTGTTGATAGGGGACTTGTCAGCCTAATGCTTATTCTTAAGCCGAGATATACTCTTTTATTTTCTTGACTGTGTGTAGCTGCCATTCCCCATAAGCAAGTGGTTCAGCAAGGTCGGCTCAGGCCTATGTTATGGCATCGGGTTCCAGTTTCTCCCCTCGAGTTTTAGGTGTGACACTTGTTCATCAAGACACACTAAGCGTCTCAATCATGATCTTATGTCATATAGGAATACTTCAATCGAAAGAAATCTAGTTCATGAAAAGCATGTTGGCACTTTATTCAAAAGTATCCTTTAAATATTAATCCTTTAAATTCACAAAGTGTTTAATCCATCAAGGCTTGTTTTCATAATCAATCATACATACAAAGCATGGGTACATGTCAAGTATCCCTAAAAGCATATTATTGTCATCAATTTCCATAATTCAATGTTGCATGCTCAATCACAAAGCATGAATCATGATCAGAATATAAGCACATAATATAGGTTCATATAAATTAATCAAAAACATCCCATTCAACTAAATTCATGCATAATAAGATCATATAGATTTAACTTAGCCAAAAACAATTGAACCGATTCATAAACATGCAACAATGGTTGAGCGCCACGTAATTAAAAGATTATTTAATTATTTAAAATAGTGCTCCGTTAATGAAGTTGTTAAAATTGGACCCAAAGGTGGATGGAGAGGGTATTTGTGAGCCAATAGGTGGATGGGGAGGGTATTTGGGAGCCAATAGATGAATGAGGGGTAGTTGTGTGTCATTTTCAATACTTCGAGGGTATTTTAGGCCCTTTTCCGTTTTTTAAATGATATATATGACACATGTAATATTTTGAGAGTCCTAATTTGCAATAAACCTCAAATGACTAAATTATCCTCCAACTTAATGGATATTTTCGGGAAGCACACACGTCGATCAAGACGTGTGTGCTTATTCCCTCTTATATATTAGTAGTGGACTAGATACCTACCATAAGCATTAGGGGTGTGAAAATATCAAACCGACCGATAAATCGAACCAAAAAAAATGTTATTGGTTTATTGCTATTGCGTTATTGGGTTTAACATTTTTTTAATGGTTTTATCAAAAAAAAATATCGAGTTATCAGTTCGGTATTGATTTTCAATATTGGGTTATTGGGTAAACCGATAGCCCATTAAGAGTTAAGACTATAATAATTTACTACTTTTATCTATACATAAATATTAGTAAATATTAATCTCAATATCTTACTAGTTATATCTTTGTCATTTAGTCATCAATTATACGTCACTATGACTTTAAGTTCACAACCTTACATTATACAAATCGTCAAAACCTAAAGTAAGAATCATATTCCTCTTAATTTCTCTTTGTGTTACACATGTATAGTTCTTTTCATGTTTATTATTAATATTTCTATTTTATGAGCTTTTGTAAAGTTACATTATTATCTTGTCGTGTCAAATTTATTAGAGAAGTCATATATTTGTTTTATAAGCATTTTCTTATTGGTTAAATCAAAAACCGAACCGTTAAGGACCAAAACTGATAAAAAAATTATATTGGTTTAGCGTATTTAAAAACCAAAAATCGATAAATTGAACCGATAATACATAAAATCGAACTGAAGCGACCTATGCACACCCCTAATAAGCATGTGCAAGTACGAGCCCAATATATGCTACTTTATTTGTGTCACGTCCTGATGCTACCTCTTTGACGTAAACACGGGACCTAGGATCACGAATGGCCCTAAGCTAACCCTGAGCTGGCATATCATAAGCATACTTAAACAAATACTGTACAGACGCTAAAAACATGATATAAACTAAATGACGGGAATACCCAATCTAAGTCTGAATATATAAATACTGGAATAGAGTTTAAAACACTGAACTATAACTCAAATACTAAAGTTGAATCTGTCTATGTCTGAAATAAGCCTCTAACTGACTAAAGATGTTGGGACATGCCCCCAGCTAACTCTAGTAAAACTGAAACTAAAATGAAAGACTTAAATATAAAGAACATGTCTATCGTCCTCGAAGATGAGGACTCTCCACTGATACTGCTGAATACAGATGGGGAACCAATCTACACGTGATCTGAATGATGAGGACCTGAACCTACATCACGAAAAGATGTAGCGCAGAATATGCGTTAGTACTTGAAAGGTACTAAGCATGCAGGATTGCATATAACTGAACAAAACATACTAAGCAACAATATAATCTGAACATGATAAAGATCGTGAGATATACTGGACATGAACTAAATTGAATGCAATGACCAAGTACATAACATGCTGAAACTGAATACTGAAATGTAACTGGAAACCTGGTTAAATGCACTAAAATCTGATTGTAGGAGCTACTAATAACCGACATAAAACCACATAAGCTGAATGTGGAGTCTGATGTATACGCCAAATCGAGAGGACCCAATATACCTTGCCAAGGGTATAGAGGCATGACTGGCGTGATCACTAAATATGATGCCCCATAGAGGGTACAAACCTATGGGGGTGATTGACCTTAGTCCAACTCGGTGTTAAGCCTACTCCCAACTGAATATATGTACAATACAACATAACTGAAATATAATGGATAACTCACTATTCTAACATGCTAATTGAAAATGCAACATTAAGTACTGATAATGGAACATTTGGAAACTGAGGCATGTATATATGTTTATCTGTCCTAGTTAGTGTAATTCATGAACTAAATGAATCTACACAACTAGGGTTCTGAATTTCACGTAAAGAACTAAGCAACAATGTTACAACAACATGAAAATCGGATTAGGAATATTCTAATAACTAAATCATAATAATTCCTAACATTTAAGAAACCCTAGGTCTAGATAATATGAAGGGACTCAAGAATCTGACTGAATTCTAGGGACCTAGTGGAAGAAAGGAATCCACTAGTGAAATCCCATATACCTGGTGATGAATTCTACGGAGAAATCTTTCGATTTCAGGGCTGGAACTGAGGAAAACTTGTTGCATTCTTGGAGGGGGTTTGGTCAATGATTTCTCTCTTCTTTTGCTTGGTTTGATCAATTTCTTAAGAATGAACTGGTTAGGGTAAGTTCTGATTAAGTTACTAGGTCATAAATGACGTAGTTTAGGTGTCCAACACATAGGGGAAAAGACAAAACGACCTTTGACTTTAAAGCTGTCGGGGCCAATGACTGGCCTGACGATGGACCATGGACTGACCGACGGTCCGTCCTGGCAGTCCGTCGTTTGGCTTCTGGAGTGGTTTCTGAGGACCACAATCCACGGACATGGACCACGTACCGTGGTCCCACGTACGATCTGTAGGTCCTGGCCATAGGTCGTGACTTAAATCACTAGCCAAAACCATTTTCCATTGGTTTTATATCACTAGCCAGAACCATTTCCCATCGGCTTTATAAATCATCACATGTCTCGTCACAGTATTCACAAACAAAGCATACAAGCAATATCACACCACACGAAAGAGACAACAATTTACACAATTCAAATCCACACTCATGCTTTCAAGCATTTCATCAATCAATCAACAAGAGTCACAATAAGGCAATTCACATCAGCATGTTCAACACATAGCCTTTTCATTTCAACCCCTTTTTATTCGTTTAGATATAACAAGTGGACAATTTAAACCCTTCACCTCATCCCCATTACTCCCAACACACAATCAACAAAGGAAGCATACGAATTCAACTAGAATACAAGGTTTAGGAAGCCACTTACCTTAAATCAATCAACAATCACTCTAATAGTTGAGTCATCCCCTTCTGAATCACTTCCAGAGTCACACAATCTATGCACAAGCAAGTATTCATAATAAATTTCCGGAAACAACAATACCCACATCAATCATCTTGAAAGGTGGGTCAATCAACACAAAACTCAATGCTAAAATTAAGGTTTGAATATGAAATTTAATACTTGAAAACATTACTCAAGGCTTTAGAAACTTCTTAGGGAAAAATCATTTTGAAAAAGGACTTAAAATCAGTTCACAAACTCCATTTTATTTAAGAACTTGGGTTCTTAAAGAACCTCATCATTCACCAATCAAAATCCCATATTTTGATGTTAAAACTCATAATTAATCAATGGAAAATAAAGATTTAGGATTAAGAAAACTTACCCAAATGATCTAGCACAAAAAACCCCTTCAAAATTCGCCACCAAGGATTCCTCAAGTTCAAAGAGGGGAAATAGGGCTTAAACCACGAAATGGCAGGCCAAAAACCTTCTCTGATGTCGCACAAGCGCCTGAGGGTTCACTTTAAAAACACGGGACTCGCTAAAGCGAACGAGTCTTCACATCTACAAAGCTCACGATTGCGAATAGGTTCTTTGCGATCGCGAAGGTCAAAGAAAATTGACCTTTCGCGAAAGCGAACAACACCTCACAAAAGCGAGCTCCTCCTCATGATTGCGAGAGAAACTAGATTCAGGCAACAGAAAAAAATCAGCCAACACTCAAAACATCGAACGGATCCTAGGGATTCGTTCAGAATCCTGTACACACAAATCAGATATACAAATCAATTATACTCGATGTTCCAGACTCAATGGAACTGTCGAATCACAAATTTGCGGTCTCCTTGACCCGACATCCGTGAAAACTACAAGAAACTAACTCATGCCTAAAAATGCTAAAACAAGCTTGTGACCTCACCTAGGCCTAAAATCATCCCCCGAATCTAACGGGACTCTTGGAATTCCAATCCGAGTATTTGAACCCCGAATGTTGACCAAAATCAACCCAAAGGCTAAAATTCCACAATTTCATAACTTAGGATCTCAAATCTTCAAAACGACTCATGAAACTGAAAACCCTCACGGATCAGATTCACATTTCGGGACCGATGGAATTGACAAAATTCCATTCGTACACTAGAAACTCCAAAAGACCCCAAAAGTCACTTTCTTAACAACTTAGCCTTTAACACTCACAAACTTACCAAATTCTCAACTTTTAACTCAAAGTTCAAAACCAACTTTTCAAAATCAATCATAAACGAATAGGAGTCGATATAAGGAAGGTAAAACGATAATTTCCATGGAAAAACTAAAAATGACCGATCGGGTCACTGCACTTTTATCCTTCAAGATTTGTGTTAGCAACATTATATTAATGGACATTGCACGAAGATCATGTAACATTTTTTTCCACCATATTGCTTTCTTTCTTTTCTCAATATCCACAACTCCCTGTCTTGTTAGAAACGAAGCTACATGTTAACAAAAAAATCTGATCTTAAGGCCTTATGTGGGGACACTCTAAGAATTTATTTATTTTTATAAATATAATTGTTGTAACCTAGAAAATATTATTCTAAGGAATTTTTCTTCTCCGTATTTAATTCTCCCCGACCTCACTTCTGCTTGTTGACAACTATCTTGTATTTGATTAGATACACTTATTTATTTATAAGAAGAATAATAGTTTCTCAAATTTATTTAGTAAAATTTGTCGAATGCTTAACTCAAAAGAAGCAAATTCTATATTGAAATTTCACTATTCCTTAATTCTTATATTTTAAACTCTTGGTGCACCAAATTATTAACTCTCTCTATTAGACTTAAGCAACCCTGTTTCTTTCCAAAATGTCCTACTTACTACTATTCAATTTAGCGATGCTTCTTAGATCATGAACATCATTTTAGTAGTGAACAATCGATTTCGGCCAATTGAGATATTTTGCTATCAAGGTACTTCAAGTATTATGTATCTCTAAAATTCAAAGCAATTCACATAATGTATTAGTTTCTAGAGAAACAATCCACAAATATATCAATAAAAGTTGCAATTGCATACAAAAGTCTTCACTTTAACCATGAAATTGAAGATATTAGACAAAACAATAATGACATCAATCATGAAATTTAGATGTGAAATAAAACTGGGAGAAATGTGACTCATCGAAAGACAATATAGACTCAAAGTGATTTTAAAATAAAAAGAAGTGAGCTCATAGCATGTATAGGACTATTCATATATAAAGATATATATTTTATAACACCCTTAACTAAATGTAGATTTCAGTAGCAGTGTAATAAAATCTCCATTTTTCCATAGAAAAAGGTTCCATTAACAATTATTACCTCGATGAGCTACTTGCATCCCACTACTTACATATGTTGCTGCCAAAGATACATGAGCAAAATTATTACATTAAGTTAGATTAACTTTTGAAAATTTTTGTACGACAATAAAAAGAGGAAAACAAGCGCATTACTTGTTCTAAATCGAGCGATTGTCGATGCACATTCAATCATTTAACAAAGCACCACTGAATATATTGAAAAATATGAATCCCTCAGAAATGTGACATATTGACCTAAAAACAAGATATATAAATTTTTAATAAAGATCAACCAAATTTGAGAGAAGAATTCGAAAATTGACGAACAACTGACTCGAAATAAAAAAAAAAAAAAAAAGAAGAGTAGACCAAATTTGAAACAATTGTTTTGAAAGAAGAAGCATTTTGTTTAACAGATGGTGAAAGTTAGAAGTTTATTTAAAGCATGAGTGAAATTTCTAGAAAAAATAGTTTGATATTTGATCACGTAGAGTGAATTTGTGGACAAGTACAATACTCCCTCTTTCCGTAATTGCTTATCCACTTTTGAATTGACACACCTATTAAGAAAACAATTATTGACATAATGAATTTATCATTTTACTGCTATTAATTATGAAGTGGCTGAATTAAAAATTTAAGATTTTCAAGAAGTTCTACCTTTTTCAAAATAATTAATTGAGAGTATAATAGGTAAAAAAAAATTGTCCTTTCTTCATTTGTCAAATGGACGAATAATTAGGGACAACTTAAAAAGGAAAAGTGAACAAGTAATTAGGAACAGAGGAAGTACTATATATAATAAAATATAAAATAAAATTAAAATAATTGTGTAAAATGACAAATATACCCTTAAAGATGTCTCCAGATCTCCCATTAAAGATCTCATTATTCTCTCTTCTCCAACTTTCTCTTTCCATTCAAGCTCCCTATTCTTACCCTTTCTTCTCTGTATCTATTTTTTTTATTACTTTCTCGATAAGTATCAATGTGAGGTTAGATTTTAGAAACAGTAGTTACAATGGTTAACAAGAGAAGAAAATTTATGTGAAATAGTGTAGGTGAGATTCTTTTATGAAGCAAGCTCACTCACTTTTCCTGAACCCCAAAACAACTCCTTCCACCCTATTATACTCCTATTCATCTATCTCTGATCGTAAAAGAAGAATTTAGAATTTAGAGAGAGAAAATATCTAAGGAGGAAGAAGAATCTTTCATTGAGTAAAGCTTACTGATTACAATGAGTAAAGTAGCTATTTATACATGATTTCACTGTTAGTAACTAATATTACTGTAACTAACAACTAGAAGATTAATTATAACTAACTCATGTAAAGACTATATTACCTTTAACTGATCCTAACAGTGTTACCTAACTACCATTTATT
This sequence comes from Solanum acaule, assembly GCA_036250505.1. NCBI lineage: Eukaryota > Viridiplantae > Streptophyta > Magnoliopsida > Solanales > Solanaceae > Solanum > Solanum acaule. Next base: position 46,893 of record JAJOOR010004456.1, read on the forward strand.
TCTTCACATTATAACACTCCCTTCAAGCTAGGTAGTGCAAAGACATTTAACATTCCTAGCTTGGATATAAGATGTTCATGTTGCAGTCTTGATAGCCCTTTAGTTAGCATGTCAGCAGGCTGTTCTTTGGTAGGTAGGTAGTTTACTTTGATCAGTCCTTGTTGCAACCTTTTCCTTATAAAATGACAGTCAATCTCAATGTGTTTGGTCCTCTCATGGTACACTGGATTTGCAGCAATTTGTATTGCAGTTTTGCTGTCACAATACATTTGAACTGGTAGTTGTACTTCAGCATCTACTTCCTTTAATACTCCAAGTAACCAGACAAGTTCAGATACAGTAAAGGCCAGGCTCCTGTATTCAGCTTCTGCTGAGCTCTTTGACACAGTGGTTTGTTTCTTGGCTTTCCAAGACACTAGAGAATTTCCCACTTTGATCATATACCCTGTTACAGACCTTCTGGTTAGTGGACAAGAGGCCCAGTCAGCATCACAAAAGGTAGTGACCCTCTTATCAGATGTACTAGCTAAGAGTAACCCCTGTCCAGGTTGTTGTTTTAGATATCTCACCACCCTTAGTGCAGCATCCATATGTGACTTCTTTGGTTATTGCCAAAATTGGCTTAAGGTCTGAGTGCTAAAGGAAATATCAGGTCTTGTCATATTGAGATATAGCAGTTTCCCTATCAATTTTTGATACTTTGTTGCATCTATCACTGGGTCTTCTTCTGAGTCCTTCTGTCCCTTGTGTATATGATCATCATACAACTTAGATGTTAGTTTGACATTAATGTCAATAGGGGTTCCAGCAGGCCTTGCTGCTGACAGCCCAACTTCTGATATAAGTTCAAGGGCATACTTCCTTTGATGCATTAATATACCATCTGTTGATCTAATGAATTCAATGCCTAGGAAATATTTTAGCTCTCCTAAATCCTTCATTTTAAATTCTTGTTGTAGTGCCTTCTTTGTCTCTTCAATCAACTTTAGACTACTTCAAGTTATCAACATATCATCTACATACACAAGTACAACAACCATTCCTTCTTCTGATTTATTGATGAACAAAGAATAATCATGTGAACTTCTGTCAGCTTATGATTCCACTGTCTTGGAGCTTGTTTGAGTCCATATAAGGACTTTGTCAGTCTACACACCTTCTCCCCTTGGCTGACAAACCCCTGAGGTAACTGCATATATATTTCATCATCCAGATCACCCTGTAAGAAGGCATTAACCACATCCATCTGATGAATATGCCAATGTCTAGAGGATGCCAAAGCAACAATGGTTCTTATAGTGACCATCTTAACAACTGGTGAAAAACTCTCTTGATAATCAATCCCTTCTTGTTGACCATAACCTTTAGCAACTAACCTTGCCTTGAACCTTTCTATTTCACCAGTAGATTTGTACTTGACTTTGTATATCCACCTACAACCTATAGGCCTCTTCCCTCTTGGTAAATCAGTAAGTTCCCAAGTTTTGTTACTCTCCAAAGCTTGTATCTCAGTCTGCATAGCATCCACCCACCTTTTATCTTTGATAGCTTCTGCATATAACATAGGTTCTTTAACAGTGAAAGTAGCAGCAATGTAACATTGATAAGAGGGAGACAGGTGATCATAGCTAATATAATTACACAATGGATACTGTACATCCTTAGTTGTATTCAGTGAGACAAAGTCCTTCATCCATGTAGGAGTTTGTGTATTTCTGGTAGATCTCCTGGTAGGCACTGGTACTGCAGGCTCAACTACATGATCAACTTCATCATTAGCTATTAGAGGAGCTACATTCTCAATAACCTGATCAATGCTATCAGTTACTTCCAGCTCTTGCTGCTCTATTACTTCCTGATCTTCCTGCTCTATGATATCTTCTTGCACAACATGTTCCTCATCACACCTTAGGGACATAGGAGTGAACATAGTGAAGGCTTGAGACAGCACCCCTGAACCATGTACTGTGTCTTCAAATATATGATGATTGTTAGAATCACTCTTATTGGCAAAAGGAAATGTATCTTCCCTGAATATGACATCTCTACTGACAAAGAAGATTTTATTGGTCAAATCAAACAACACATATCCCTTATGGACTTCTGAATAGCCCATATGAGCAGCTTGCCTTGATCTTGCCATCAGTTTGTCATGTTCAGTGAGGTTTTTAGCAAAACATAAGCACCCTAATGTCTTTAAATGAGACAGACCTGGTTGGCTTCCATATAACTTCTCATAAGGAGTTTGATATCCTATCACACTACTTGGTAACCTGTTGATTAGATAAACTGAAACTAAAACACAGTGCCCCCAAAACCTCAAAGGAATGTGTGCCTGTAATCTGAGTGCCCTAGTTACTTCAAGTATATGTCTATGTTTCTTCTCAGCAACCCTATTTTGCTGAGGGGTATATGGACAAGACCTCTGGTGTATAATTCCCAATTCTTTAAACAAAGCAGTACATACTGAGTTAACAAACTCAATCCCATTGCCAGACCTTAACACCTTAACATTTCTCTTAAATTGAGTCTTAACATATTGCAAAAACAGTTTCAAAGAGACACACACATCAGATTTATGTTTAAGCAGAAATACCCAAGTCAATCTTGAAAAATCATCCACTATTGTAAGGAAGTACTTGTTACCATCGAATGTGGGTGTATTATAAGGACCCCACAAGTCAACATGAATCGAATCAAAACAAGCACTACTTCTTATAATACTTGAAGGAAAAACAGACCTAGTCTGCTTAGCACAAGGGCAGACTGAGCATTTAGAGAATTTACATATACTATTTTTGTTCATATCAAAGATTTTTGCAAGAACTATAGAAGATACATGACCTAATCTTTGATGCCACAATTCCATGTTGGAAACTACTCTAGGAACAACAAATGCAGACTTCTTCTTTTCACTTTCAGTCCCATGCGTCAACTGTTGTAGTAGAAAATACAATCCTCCTTCCTCTTTACCAACCTCCTTCACCTTTCCACTGTAAAGTTCCTGGAAAACACAAAAATTAGGGAAGAAGGTGACTGAACAACCTAGTTCCTTTGTGATTTTACTTACAGACAGTAGGCTATGCTAGAATTCAGATAGGTGAAATACATTTGTAATAACACTGTTAGCCGACAAATCACAATTACCCACATGAGTCACTTGAGTGGTGTTACCATTTGGAAGATATACAATTCTAGGAGCATCAAGTTGTGTTACAGACCCCTTAGACATCATATTCAAGTTAGACACCATATGATGTGTAGCACCAGTATCTATAATTCACATTTTTTTATCTTCAGAAACAAAAAATGATTTACCTGTTGTATCAACAACACTGCAATCATTTATGGGCTGGTCTGACTTTTGTTGAAACATTTTGAGAATGTGATCATATTGATCTTTTGTGAAAGTACATCCCTGAAGTAGTTGTTTGACATCTCTCTCAGCTTGGCTTAATGTCATATAGTTCTTAGCCCCTTCATTTGTGGAATTACCACCATTACCATTTTGAGACTCACCAACCTTTCTCCCCCACTCAGGTATCTATACATTTGTGTTAAATCCATAAGAAAAATGAGCCTGGGATGCTGAAGGCTGACCATACTGACCAGACTCACTACCCTGACTCTTTCTTTTAGACTTGAAGTCAGGTGGATACCCGACAATTTTGTAGCAAAACTCATTGTTGTGGCCTTTACATTTGTAGAAATCACAAATCAGCACAGAATTCTTCTTGAACCTTTGATTCACCCCTGAGCTACTACCAGCTTTGGAATATAGGGCCATAGATTCCATACTGATTGAATTTAGTCCCATAATGTTGTTTGATGTGTGAACAACTACCTTCTGACTTTCATCTCCCATAATCATAGCATAGGCATGCTTAATGGATGGCAATGGATTCATCATAAGAATTTGACTCCTAGCCTGATGGTATGATTCGTTCAGTCCCATCAAGAACTGGTACAACTTCTAACTATTCATATGTTCCATAAATCCTTTTGACTTCTCACAATTACAGCAATGAGATGGTACTAACACCTCAAACTCATCCCACAATGTCTTAAGTTTAGTAAAATACACAGAAACAGAAGCAATACTTTGTTGTAAAGAGACTATATCTTTGTGCAAACTGTATGTTCTGGATCCATCCACCCTATCAAATCTTTCCTTCAAATCATTCCACACATTCATAGCACTTGAGGCAAAGGCAATGCCACTTAATAAACTCTTAGAAATAGAGTTCATCAGCCAAGATGACACTATAGCATTAACCTTTTCCCAATGTCCCCATAGTTCTTCACCATATACTTCTCTCCTGCAACTACCATCAATTAGCCCTAATTTATTTCTCCTTAACAGAGCTAACTGAATTGATCTACTCCACAACATATAATTTTCAATACCAGTCAACTGAAACGAAATCAGGTTGATCCCACTAATATCAGTAGGACTCAAAAACATAGGATGATTATAATCAATACCTTGATTTGAAAGAGAACTGCCATTGTTATGAGCAGATGTACCACTGGTTTGACCAATGTTGAGATTCTGAGACAGATCCACCGCTACATTATCAGGAGCCATTGAACAAACTCTGATTCAACCCAGGATTGGAACTGTGTTTGCAGAATCTCCCTTCGCGGAAGCAAAATACAAATTTCAAATTGAAATCTACTGCTGACGGGAATCAGCAACAATGAATCGATGGATCGACAGTAATCCTTTGATTTTATACCCAAATCGTCTTCAACAATAGCTAATGTGAAGGTTGCTTTGATACCATGATCGTAAAAGAAGAATCTAGAATTTAGAGAAAGAAAATATATAAGGAGGAAGAAGAATCTTTCATTGAGTAAAGCTTACTGATTACAATGAGTAAAGTAGCTATTTATACATGATTTCACTGTTAGTAACTAATCTTACTGTAACTAACAACTAGAGAAGATTAGTTATAACTAACTCATGTAAATACTATATTACCCTTAACTGATCCTAACAGTGTTACCTAACTACCATTTATTTCTTCACATTACAACAATCTCTAACTAAATTTAACCTCAAGAATCCTAAATTTGAAAAAAATTGGTCATTTATATGAATCTGCCCTGGTATAATATCTTCATCAAATGCACAACCTTCATTGATATTTGGGAACAAACCTAGATCTGAAAAGTTGGGCAAATTGATGCAGACGTTTTTATGGTTATAGGTATTGATTATTACAACAATGCAAATCCAGATAAATGAAAAAAAAAAAAAAGTAGGAGAGGGATATGTTCATCTTGTTCTAGATGAACAACCCGTTGAATAAAAAAGACAATATGAAGAAAACTTACCTGGGGTATCCTTGTGTTACTTTACTACTGAAGATAAAAAGAAGATTTTTTTTTTTGTCAATAAAAGAGAAAAAATTTATGGTTGATGAGGGATAGTGTGGAAGACAAAAGTTGTATGAGGCTCTTCTTAGAATTTGTCAAGTGGATTATTGGATCCCATTTATCAGAAAAAATGGGCCAAAATCTATTTCTCTCTCTTCCTTTTAACTTTTTCTCTTTGATTCAAATATTTAATTTTTCAACATCTCTTCTTCTTCTTCTTCTTTCCTTGTTTTTAAAAATAATTTTATTTATAAAAATATGTGAAATTTAGCCTAATTCATCGTACTTTTAACATTTGATATTATTTTTCTATCATGTATTGATTATTTACATATTAAAAATTATTTATCAATTAACAAATTAAACTATAAATTTTTTTTATTTTCATTACATTAATAATTCATTCTTCTTAAAAATATAAACAAAACTTGTAAAATTGCAAAAACAACTCTTAAGGAGTAAATTAATAAAGTATTGTTTTTATTTATAATTTCTTAAAGAATCCGTAAAAGAAAAAAGAAATAACTAATACGAAAAACAAAAGGGGTATAAATTATTATTTTTTTCTCTTCTCAATAATTTCATATATACTTAAATGCATCAAATATTCACAAGAAAATACAACGGAAAGAGCATCAATAATCTTGACAAATAATTACATAAGTTTTTGTACTATTTTAATGTAACCCAAAATCGAAAATTATCCATAAACACTTAAATATATGCATACTCTTCCGTCAATTTATACGAAATCTTTTTATTCTTCAAATCAAAGCAATGTAAAATTTAATTAATATTTTAAAATATTACTCTTTTATATAAGCCAAAAAGTAGTGTATGAACACTGCAATTGATAGTTGTACAAAAAGTAATATGTACTGCACAGGGTGATAAAGGGTGGGATAGTAAGAAAGTTTTTTTTTTAAAACAAATGAAACTTTTTTTACACTTTTTTTTGGGATAGGGGGATTGGTAGGGGGGTAGGGGTGGGTTGGTATTTTTTTTTTTTTTTAAAAAAAAATATTGGAAAATTTTTAAATTTTGTAATTTCTTTTTTGATGGGGTGTGGAGGAGGGGGAAGGGGGGCTGGTAGGGGATGGGGTGGTAAATTTTTTAAAAGAATATTTTTAAAAATTTTAATGAAAAAATTTAAATTTTTTGTTAATTTCTTTTGGGAATGGGGTGTGGAGGGGGGGGGGGGTTGTTGGGGCTGGGGTGGTAATTTTTCTAAAAGAATATTTTTTAAAAATTTAATGAGGTGTGGGGAGGAGCGGGGGCTGGTAGGTGGGGTGGTATTTTTTTTAAAAAAAAAATTAATGAAAAAAATTTAAATTTTGTTAATTTTTATTTTTTGGATGGGGTGTGGGGGG